>JAVXUP010003358.1:0-73066 GCA_033070095.1 Escallonia herrerae | reverse complement strand
TGTGACAAACGTATCTTAATTAAATCAAGGAAGCTTAAGGCCAAGATGAAAGGACGATGAGATCCAGCGGGGATTTGAAATGAATAAAAAGGAAATTTTTGATGGTGATGATGGTGGTAATTACGAATGTGAAGGTCGGATATATGTTCCGCCTAATGATGAATTGAGGGAAGAGTTGTGAAGAGTACTCATAGTTTGGGGTACCGATTCACTCAGGGGAGACAGAAATGAACCCTAAGTTACGGCCAAAAATTTTAGTGACGCAAGGTTCATCTATAGAATTTGGAAAAAAGTGAGTGAATCATGGAGATGGCCTTTTACCTCAGATGGATGGCCAGTCAGGACGTACGTTATAAATATTACGAAAGTGTTGAAAGCCTGCATTATTTATTTTTGCAGAGCATTGGGATGAGCAGGTGCCCTTAACTGAAAATGTTGCATGTTGATTTATTAGAATATTTGGGGAAATAAAGACTATTTCGCACGAGATTGTGCAAAGAAATAGAAGATAAGACAAAAGTTATTCAAGAAAGAATTGTACCGCACAGAACCAGCAGAAAAACTATGTTGAGAAAAGGAATCATGGTATTTGGGAAGTGGAGGAAGTTGAGTCCGAGATATGTCAGACCATTGAAGGTGTTGGCAAGAATTAAGACGGTGGCGTACAAGCTCGAGCTGCCACCAGAATTGAATCAGCTACACAATGTGTTTCATGTTTTGATGCTTAGGAAGTATGTTCCTGATGCAACACACGTGATCCAACTGGAATCAGTAAAGATTCAGTAAAATCTATCCTATCAAGAGGTACCCGTGGAAGTGGTCGATATGAAAGAACAGGTGTTACGTTCTAAAGTACTACCGATGGTTAAAATCATCTGGAAACATTACACGCTAGAGGAAGCCACCTGGGAACCCGAAGCGCTGATGCGACAGCGTTATCCGTACCTCTTTGCTAAATAAAGTTTGCCTTAATTTTGAGGACGAAATTTATTTAAAGGGGGAGGGTGTGATACCCCGAAAGTATCGAAAAAAATTATTTAACACCAAGCTGATTAATTAACGGGAATTTTGTTATTAAGTAGCGCCACATTGGCGTTAATTAACTGACAGGAAATGAAAGAGGGGTCAGCGTAGCTTTGAGATCAAAGTGGAATTTTCCTATACTAGAGGGGTAAAAAATAATTTTTGAAAACTTCGGGGGCATAACTGTAAACTATGGTCTCGGTGATGAAACATAATATAATGGGTGACAACATGTGCTTTTGTGATATTTAATGACATCAGAATTCATTCGGGGCCAAAAGGTAATTACATAAAGTTTAGGGGTCATTTTACAAATATGAAAATTTGGGGCGTCAATTCATAAATTTGAAAATATGCCCAGATGCCAAGTGTTAGAGGGAATTTTGTTACTTGTTGCCACCTCATGCTGGGGTGTGGTGACTAAGTCAATTTAAATATTTAATTGATAGTTGGGTAGAAATTTCGGGTGAACAAAAGAAGCGAAAAAAAAACAAAACAGAGTAGAAGAAGGTAGAAACAGAGAGACAAAGGAACAGAGCTCGGGCAAACAGAGAGCAAGGGAATTCGGCAGGAAATTCGAAGGCGAATTCGAAGAAGTCTCTAGGGTAATCTCCACCCTTATAGTGTTTTTGTGTGTTATCCGTGTGCATAGCAGTGAAAGTGTGTGCACTGTGTGTGAAGGGGTGTGCGCATAAGCGTGTGACTACTGCTGCACTACTGCCGCAGTGGTGCTGTGATGTAGCTGCTGTGCTGCTGTTTTGCTGCTGTTATGGAGCTGATATGCTGCTGTTTTGCTGTTGTTTTGCAGCGGCTGTTATGCAGCAAATAAACCATTGTGTAGCAGGTGTGTGTTGTGTGCGAACCATGACTGTGTGTGTGTGTGTTCATAAGAGTTGTGGGTGAGAGGTGGTATGAAATTGAATATGTTAAGGGTGTAAATGGGTTCGGGGCAGTGAGGTAATGGGGGAAACATAGTGTAGTAAGTGTGTGGGAGTGATTCGGGTGAGGAAGTGTGAACTAGGTAGTGTTGTTGGTGTGCAGCAGCTGAAGGTAGAAGAAGGTGCGTGTAGTTTAAGTGTTTTAATGTGTGACAATTTAAATAGTAAGGGTATAAAAGTATAAGTTACTTTAGGTAGTTTTTCACGAATTTATAAAAAATAGCTAGAGCCAGATTTGGGCAAAGTGCAAAAAGAGACCCTAGCTATTTTTAGGAGTTCTACCTCAAGGAACAATTTCATATTTTTTCGAAGACTGGAAAAGGGTTTAACCGATATGGGGAACTTTGAAACTTTACAGTGTAATTTTAAATACCAAACAAGCGCGGTTTCGTGCAAAACTTTTATGGGGACCCTAGGATGTGGAGAAGTTTCATTTTCCAAGATTTTGGGTCATTCTGAAGTTGTTTGCTATTTTTGGCCGAACAGGCTTTTAAGCGCTAGGCCCGGACACTAATTCGGGATTTTCGGACGAAAATTTTTTAATCTACTTTTTAACTTAAGAATGACTTTGGGAAGATAAAAACAACATTTTAAAGTATTTTTGAGATTTTTCTGGTGTCGGAAACCCTCGGGGGCATTTCGGTAATTGGCCACCTGAAGAGGGGTATTTTGGTAAATTTTTCAATAAAATTTTTCAAAGGATTTGTTAGTCCAGAAGGGGATGTAAAACATCTAAAAAGTATTTTTAAAGCCATTTTGGAATGTTGGTGGTATAGCGGCCATCAAGGGGCCTTTTGGTAAATTGCCATGTTGAAGCCAACTTTTTAGGAATTTTATTCAGCGTCCGGAGTGGTGGGAAGTGAGGAATGGTAGTAATACATTTAAATAATGAGAGTGGTTATTGTGGAGGCGTCGATAAGGCTAGGTTACGGAACCAGTTATTAGATCGGGTTAATTACCTGTCATAAAACGCTCTGAGCGGTTAAATGAGAAGGGGTAGAATAAGGAGTGTGTATATGTTGAATGATGTCTAACGAGCAAAGTATTATTTAACTAGGTGATGCCGCTCATTGCGACCAGAGGTTGTGAGTTGCTTCGACTAGAAGCCAATGAGGTAAGGACAATGCAGTTCTATTATGCTAATTCATTGTTTCAATTAGCCTACCATGTTGATGACGTTTATGTTGGACTCTTGGTGTTATGAGTTGAGATCGGTAGTCATTGTGACCGCTATACGTATATTTGAATTGCACTACTGAGGACTTAGGGTAGAATAATTCCCTTAGTCCACCCTGTTGATAGAATTTAATGAGGATGATGCGTGTCCTAGTATATGCTATGATTCTACTAGATTAGCATATCTGACGTTGGGGGTGAAATTGTGTAGGGGTTGTTGTGAGATGTCGACAATTATTGATAGCCGATATCTCTTCTCTTTGAGAACACCATTGAGGGCTTGTGGCAAACTCCTCCCGAGTCCGCCCTATCGTTGATGATGATGCTGTAGAGATCGTTGCGTTGTTGTTGTGAAATGTTGGCACTTATTGATGACTGACATTTCTCTTATGTAAGAATGTTGTTGAGGGCTTGTGGCATACTTCTCCCGAGTCCGCCCTGTTGATGATGCAATGTTGAACTCTTGTTGTTAGGTTAGAACACCGGTTGATCTTTTAATCCGGTATTCCTTGTTGAGTTGTATTGTTGAGGACATAAGGTTGAATAATTTTTCCTTAGTCCGCCCCGTTGATGAAGCACCGCTGTTTAGCTGTAACGCGGTTAGGGACAAACACTCGTGGTGAGTCTCCTCTTATTGACAGTGTCTCTCTTAAGCTACTTGGGACTGAGATGAACACCCATGCAATGGGGCATCAATAAGTTGAATACCAATGAAAGTGTTGTAACTGGTGACCAGTGAAAATAAAGTAACTGGTAGTCAGTGAAAAATTAAATTACTGACAAGGAGGATGAACCGTGCTAGTGTCTGTCACTTGAGTCAAGTCGAGTCTGCATTTGGAATTGATTTTAATTAATGTTTTTGATTTTTACTATGTATGTTCCCTACGATTAATGTTTGCTTTATTATTATTTTTTTTGCATTAGACTTGCATAGTCAATGTGTTTAGTGTCCCTGTCCAAGTTGAAATGATGATGTTCTATTGGGCCTTGAAGTCGCTCAGTCTGACGAAGAAAATATCGTTCGACAATTATGATGATGTTGAAAATTTATTGTATACTCTTGATTCATTGCTATCGTTGAGATGCTTATTATTCCTCCGAGTCTATTGAATCATTTGTACATGTGACACCCTCAACCCTGGTGACGTCACCGGGCTAAGTTATCGATCATAATCACATTCAAAGCCCTGTGTTGAGTGCAGAGCAACTACATCCTCATACTCATACATCTTAAATAGACGCTTCAAAATGCGTCCTTGCGAAAAAATTTCTTACAAACATACATCATAATGTAGCGGAAGTCTTTCAGGTCTTTAAACAACATGAATATTTACAACCTAATAAACGACGGTGGTAGTAGGACTCTTATAAACCTATCTCGCAACTCAATCTTTATTCCACCATTCTTAGCTGGTCTTACTCATACAACTGCTCTCCTTACTCCACTTTTCTAGCTTGTTTCTTTTTCCTTTTTAGAAGTTTCTCCTTGATCAACCTTATAGCCCACACAATACAACATAAAGAGTGAGCGCAAATCGCCCAGTAAAGACAACACAAGGAGTATCGTGTACAAATGATTCAAAAGACTAGGAGGAATAATAATCGTCTCAATAAATTTCGCGTGCAATGAATCAAGAGTAGTCAATAAATTTCAGCATCAACATAACTTGTCAACGATAATTTTTCTTTCGTTAGACTAAGCGGCTTTAAGGCCCAACAGAACAACATTATTGCCACCTCCTCATGGACAAGACTGACTGACCGACAGACTGACTGACTATGCAAGTTAACACTAAAACAAAAAATTGAAAGATAAACATCAACAAAATACAAGTCATTAACATCAAAAGAAAATCAAATGCAATGCAACTCAGACACGACAGACTAGACTAAACTAGACACGACAAACTCGACTCGTGCGCCCTACATCCTCTTTGCCAGTGATCATATTTCACAAGCCATCCTCCTCATTTTGATGTCCCATTATATGGCATGTTCATCTCAGTCTCAAATAATCAAAAGAGATGGTGTCATCAAGAGGGGAACTCACAAAGAGTGTTTGCCCCTAACCGCGTTATAGTTGAAACAACAAGACTTCATCAACGAGGCGGACCAAGGCAAAATTATTTCACCTTATGTCCTCAACAACACAATCCAAACAAGAGATACCGGTCAAAAGATCAACCGATGTTCAAACATAACCACAGGGGTTCAACATAAACACCATCAACGGGCAGACTTGGGAGGAATTGCCACAAGCCCTCAACATCGTTCTTACAAAAGAGAAATGTCGGTTATCAATAAGTGCTGACATTTCACAACAGCACGCAACGACCTCAACAATAACATCATCAACAATAGGGCGGACTATGGAAAAGTTTGCCACAAGTCCTCAGTGGTGTTCTCGAAGAGAAGAGATATCAGCTATCAATGACCGCCAACATCTCACAACAACCACACGATAACCCCTCCGCAACGTCATCATCAACTTCGGGTATGCTAATTGAATTGAATCATAGCATACTAGGACACCCATTATCCTCGCTAAACCCCATCAACAGGCGGACCAAGGAAATTTATTTTACCCTAATTCCTCAACAACACAATTCAAAATGCATATTTGGTCACAACGACTACCGGTGTCCAATCATAATGACAAGAATTCAACAACACGTCATCAACATGGCATGCTAATCGAACAATGAATTAGCATATAAGAACCGCATTGTCCTTACCTGATTGGCTTATAGCCGAAGCAACTCGCAATCTCTGATCGTAACAAGTTGCATCACCTAATCAAATAATACTCTTCTCGTTAGACATCATTCAACATATACGCACTCCTTATTCTACCCCTTCCCATTTAACTGCTCATAGCGTTTTATGACAGCTAGTTAACCCGATCCAATAATTGGATCCTTAACATAGCCTTATCGACGAATTAGTGATAACAACCTTGTCATTTCCAACGTATTAACACCATTCTTCACTTCCCACCATTCTGGATGCTTAATAACACGCATTTTCAAAAATTTGGCCTCAACATGGCAAATTACCAGAATAACCCTTCCGAGCGGCATTTACCAAAGTACCCCCTGAGGGTTCACTACCATCCTCAACGCCCCAATACCGCTTTAAAACTACTTTTCAGGTGTTTTACAACCCTTCCTAGACTAAAAAGTTCTTTGAAAAACTTTATCGGGAAAATTACCAAAATACCCTTCTCCGGGTGACAAATTACCAAAATGCCCCCTGAGGGTTCCTGGCATCAGAAAAATCTTAAAATTACTTTAAAATGCTAGTTTAAGCCTCCTGAATTTATTTTTGAGCTAAAAAGCATTTTAGAAAATTTTGGCCAAAAAATTCGAACCGGTGTCCGGACCGAGTACTGAAAAGCCCATTCAGGCAAAAATACATAACGATTTCAGAATGACCAAAATCTTGAGAAATGATACTTCCCAACACCCTAGGGTTCTCATAAAAGTTTTGCACGAAACCGCGCTCATTTGATATTTTAAATTTCATTACAAAATTTCAAAGTTCCCTTATCAGTTAGCCACTTTCCTGACCTTAGAAAAATCTGAACTTTTTCCACAATGTCGGTCTCCTAAAAATAACTAGGGTCTTTTTTATGTACTTTGGCTAAATCGGACCCTAACTATTTTTAAAAAATCAAAATTTTAACTGTTTACTTAATTTTCACCTTTAGTGACAAAAACAGTCACTATTCACATCAACACACACTACTTCACCTTCATGCACACACACTCATCTTCTTCCTCCTTCAATCAGCAGCATCCTGGGTACACTCCTCTAACAATCACGCACAAACTTCTCACAAATTCATCTTAGATCACCTAAACCCATTATAATATACCTAATTCAGGCCCTAAACTCATTTTCATACATCAATTTCGCACAATTAAAACAATTGAATCCAAACCCATGAACCAAATTGAAGAACACACACTAAAACACACTGAAACACACATATTGAAATCAATCCCAATTCAAAACCCTAATTCGCTTTCATTTTTTTTGTTGTTTTAGGGTTTTATCTCCATAATTCAAACAAGAATTCATCCCAAATTCTCCATTTCCAATCAAATTCGTACATAACCGAATATATAGAGAGATGTATACATCTATACGTACCATATTCTCAAACAAATTCAATCAATTTCCACACTTTTGGGTTCAAGATCATACCCCGTTGGGGTTCGAATTCAACTTTTTTGCTCTTTCTTTCCTTCCCCTCCTTCTTCTTCCTCCTTTTTCCTTCCTTCCTTCCCGTGGCTCCTACTGTGCACGTTTTCAGCTGTTCTTCACTTCTTCTTATTTCTGTTTCCTCCCCAAAACTTTTCTTGATAATTTTCCTCCTCATAATCTTCTCCCAATACTTTATAATTCCTAACCATGACTCAGATTATAGCAAGCAGGAGGTGGCCATCATGCATGGTCTATTTTCATCAAGTTATGACACATTTGCATAGTTTCAAATTTTGCACTTTGGCCCCTCAAGTTTTCAAAATTACATTTTTACCCTCAACTTTGGAAAATTATAATTTGACCCCAAAATCACCCTAACGCTCCATGTACCCCCTAACACCTCATTATCTGTTGACTTATTGATTTTGATGATTCCGAATTCATTATCTCTAACATTAATCTGACAAAATTATTAAGATAATTATTTTAGGATTTATCTTAATCAAACAAAGTCAAGATGATGCCTTGGCCAAAGCTTGAACTCGGACTTGGACATGAAATTCAAAGACTTGAACTACATTGAAGATGCAAGAACCTGAAGCTTTTTATTATTTTATCCATGTTAGCATTTCTAAATCCTTCTTAAAAGATCTCACAGAAATTCAAGTAGAAAACCAAACTGAATGTTTCAGTCGAAGGCAAGCAGTTTGCATTCGACTCAATTGTGCAATTCTTTCGTTCTAGTCTTAAAAATAAGTTTTCAGTCGAAGCCAAAATTTTCAGTCGAATCAAACGGCACTACTACAAACTCGTAGTGTCCATACCTCGTGCGGAAAGATGTCTTGGATATAGCTTCCCTCCTAATATTCAATTGGTAGTAACCTGATCTCAAATCAATTTTGGAGAAGTATTTGGCTCCCTGAAGTTCGTCAAACAAATCGTCAAACCGTGGCAAAGGATACTTATTACGAACTGTGGTACGGTTCAACTCTCTATAGTCAATGCACAATCTCATCGTTCCATCCTTCTTCTTTACAAATAAAACGGGAGCACCCCAAGGAGAGACACTTGGGCGAATGAAGCCTTTCTCAAGTGATTCTTGAATTTGCACTTTAAGCTCTTTGAGCTCAGCCAGGGCCATACACTAGGGAACCTCATAAATTGGATGGTCTATGACAAACTTGGTTTCATGATCTGGATGAAGACAAGGAGTTACTTTCAAAAACACATATGAAAATTTGTTAATGATGGGAATATCGGATAAGTTCTGAACAGCTATACGGGTATCTAAATTGTAAGCTAAATACCCTTGACACCTCTTCTAAAGTAAATGTCTAGCCCGCAAGGCAGATATAAGGTAAGACAAAGTAATAGAAGTAGAACCTCTAAACTTGAACTTAGATTTACCGGGAATCTAGAAATGTCCCTCCTTGGCATAACAATCCAATGAAGCATGAAGCATGATCAGAAGACAACCAGTCCATACCGAGAATAATATCAAAATCCTAAATATCCTTAGCTATAAGGTTGGCATGTAACACTCTACCCTCAATGTCTACCAAACAAGGCTTGTACACCGTAGATACTAAGATAGATTTCACCACAGGAGTTTCAATCATCAGATTAAACTCTAAAGATTGTGGGTCGAAACCCAACTTACATGCAAGAGAAGAGGTTATAAATGAATGCGTAGATCCAAGTCAAACAATGTAAGAAATGAGTAACAACCGATCTAAACTATACCTGCCACTACGTCGTTGGAAGCTGTGGCATCTTTAGCAGGCAAGGCATAAACACAACCCAAGGCATAAGCACGACCGTGCACCCTCGGCCTCTGATCCCTGGCAAACGACTTGGCTCCACCTTGAAACTGAACACTGTAAGTCTTTTCCCCCTGTCTTTCTTTCTTTTGATACATGCATTCCATAACATAATGTCCCACCTTTCCACAGTTGAAACAAGTGTTTGTCAAACAATGGCAGGGCTTGCCTTCATGATTCTTGCAGCAAATATCACAATTCTTCGTAGCCCTTCGAGTCGATTGCATTCCTTCTAGTAAAGTTACCTTTTTCTTATTCTGACCACCTCCTTTATTCCCGTCTGAAGTTTCTGCATGGCCTTGTTTAAGTCTCTGTTCCTCCAGCTCTTTTAGAAACTCCCCATAATCTATCTCTAGAATTTTTGCCCGTTCAACCACCTTGGCATAAATCGGAAGCTTCAGAGCCAATAATTTGTTCTTGATGCCGCGCTTTAATCATTTCTTAAACCTTCTTGCTTTTTGATTTTTAGTGTCTACTAGATGCGGGGCATCTCTTGACAATGAGGTGAACTTCGCCTCATATTGGGCTACTGTCATATCATTCTGTACAAGCTTCAAGAACTCTTCCTCCTTCTGATCCTTCTCATTTTGAGAAAAATACTTCTCAAAGAAAATACCTTTGAATCGTTCCCAAGTCATGGGATGATTGGCGTTGATTCTCTGTGTGCGCTTGACCATTCTCCACCAATGGTTGGCTTTATCCTCAAGCATGAATACAGCATACGCACCTTTTGCTCATCGCTGCTATCCCAAAGGTCAAACACCTTCTCATTTTGATTCACCCAAGCTTCAGCCTTCTCTGGATCAGGTTCCCCACTAAAAGCGAGCACTAACTTCTTGAATTTCTCCACATCTTGGGTTTTAACACCATCGTTATGTCCATTATTCTGATTTTGGTATAGCGGTACCCCGTTACCACCGGTAATTAGGTTCGCCAAATTCTGAAATCCTTTCACAATGGCCTCAGCAATTCCATTATTCGTGGGAGGCTCGGGAGGATGGTTGGTGTTACGAGTAGAGCGTCTAGGAGGCATAACGATCCTAATACACCAACAAAACTGTATAAGCCTATAAATATTCACGACTTTGGTTGAAAAAGAAACCAATCTAATCGTACAATGAGTCCACGACGCATTAAACTTAGGCTCACCCGAGTCTACAGAATCAGAAACCTAAGCTCTGATACCAACCCTGCCACACCTTCGAAATGGGAGGCTGTGATTCACAACAAACCTCAAAATATACCGCTACGTTCTAAAAGCAACAGTATAAACAGAGTACTAAAAGCCTTTAACATAAATATTACTAAATATAACAAAAGTCAATCACTATACATTCCTAAAAATATTCCCTTACAAAAATGATTTCTATGCGCAGCGGCTTAAATAAATATTCCAATACATTTTCATTGAATAACCCCTAACTGGGTAAGATTTTCAAAGTATGAATACAAAATTTCAATAACAAGCAAAAGTCAAAGAACTCTAAGCATGCCATAACATTCAATCGTCACTCCCTTCACCTGTGACGAAGGCAAGGTAGGAAGGAAAAAGGGGTAAGCTCAAATAGCCGAGTAAGATAGCAAAATGGTAAGATATCAAGCTGAAACTAACATAAACAAATGCCAATATTAGATGTAAAGGACCAAACCATGTCTTACTATCGAATATTGGAGCAACAAAGTTAAGAAATTCACCCAAAACACATGTCAATTATATGCCGGGTATACAACAAACAAACATCAAATGTATGCTACTGGAGCATGCTAGGAGTCTTTGGATTTCTAGCATAACAAACATATGTCCAAAAGACCCTCTCAATTTGAGAGTTGTTCAACATAGTCAATGTCAATCTTAAATTGACGATCACAAATGTAAAAATTCAAATGTGTACTCGTCTAAGCACAAATGGAGGAGAGCATACACTTTCTAAATGAAAGCAAAAGTTGAACAAATCAAAAGTGAACCAGTAAGAATGAACAAATTTGGATGAAGCATAAGCTTTCGGATTTCGAAGGTACTTTCCCACAGCAAAAAGCGATAAAATCCCTTACCTCAATCAAGCTTTTAGACAAGTAAACCTCAAAGTACCGCTCTAGTACCAAAGGAGCTCCCAAGGCTTCTATCTCTCTCTCTCTCTCTCTCTCTCTCTGTGTGTGTGTGTGTGTAATGCAAAGAACAAGGAACCTAGAACAAAAGAGCTAAAAGAAAATAAAGAGGCTATTTATATGAAGGTAAAATTTACACTATCATTTGAAGCAAAATAAGTTTTATTCGACTCAATCCTTCAGTCGTGAAAATGCCTTTCCCAAAATCTTAAGGCTTCATTCAATCGAAAACTGCTCATTCGACCAAAAACCACTTCCATTCGACGAAAACTTTAGTCACATTCCTTCTCAAATCAACACAACTTTTCATTCGAAACAAAGCGTATTCATTCGACCGAAACTACTACTCCTTTGACCAAAAACTATTCCTTCGATTGAAAACTATTTTCATTTGACCAAAAACTTCAGAAGCTCCAAAATGTCTGTGCTCCTCCAATTGATTCGAATGAATCCTAGTTTCATTCGACCGAATCCCACAAAATTATTTTTAACACCTTTTCTAAGTTTTTCAAAAAGAACACAAACGTATTTATCTTTAAGGAAATAAATTAACATTAAAAAAGAAAAATAAATTTTTTTATTAACGATATTAATCCTTGGAAGAAAAGGATTAGTCTCAGTAAAACATTTATGGACTCATCTACAATCAAAGTATTTTTATTAAAAACTCTATATGTCATACTATTACTAGAGTAACCCAAAAAAATTCTCTCATTGGTTTTGGAATCAAATTTGCTAAGGTGGTCCTTAATATTTAAAATAAAGCATTTGTATCCAAAGACTCTAAAAAAGCTTACCATATGTTCCTTTTCATAAAAAAGCTCATTAGTGGCTTTTTAACAATTTTTTTTTTTGCAAGATAACTCTATTAGAACAAAACATACACAAAGCTCATATTTTTTAACTTTCAAATTCTCTATCATAATCACTTTGAATGTAGGTTATGAAATATCCTTTTTTATTTTGAAAACATTTTGTAAACAAAGTGAATACATCTAGAGATTCAACTTTTGTAGCCAAAAGGAAAGTCCAAGAATAGCGAGAATAGTCATCACTAATAATAAAACAATATGATTTACCACCAAGACTAGCAGTAGGGATTGGTCCAAATAAATCTATATGAAGTAACTGCAAAGGTCTAGAAGTAGATACAAATTTCTTTTTGTTTGTGAGAGACTTTCTTTTGTTTACACATTTGGCAAGCATCACATACTTTATTTTTCTCAAACTTAATCTCTGGGAGTCCCCTTGTTCTTTGCTTGAGATATCCTTCAAATGTTCCATATATCTGTCTAAGTCTTCGATGCCAAAGCCAAGTTGTATCACTAATAGCACTAAAGCACTTAACATCTTGGTCAGCCAAATCATTTAATTGTATGGAGTAAACATTTTCATCGTTACTTCCTATCAAGATTGATTCATTATTCTCCATGGATTGTATTGTGCAATGAGAAGCATCAAAGATTACTCTAAAGCCTTTATCACTAAATTAACTAATACTTAGCAAATTATACTTCAAGCCTTCAACATATAACACATTCTCAATTGAATGTGGTTTCTTACCAATAGTACCATTACCTTCGATTTTTTTTCCTTGTGCATTGTCACCAAAGGTTTCTTTTCCACATTCTTTAAGATTGATGGAGGTGAAAAGAGATATGTTGCCGGTCATGTGTCTTGAACATCCACTATCCAGAATCTACTTCTTACTACTAGATTTTGCTTTGAGCCATACTTATTAACACAAATCAAGTAGTGATTTTTGGTGCCTATACTTTCTTAGGTCCTTGATTGTTAGTCTTTCATTCGTAATCTTAACGTTTCACAACCCACATTTTCTTTCTACATCTAACACATGCAATCTATCAGGACAATAATTAGTCGTATTCCTTTTTCTTGTTGCATCAACCGCAATGTGTAAATAGTGTGCAATAGTTCTTCAGTTGTCTTGTATGAACATTCAGCCTTGCTTGTTATTCAAAAACTTTAGGAGGCAAGGTAAAGGGATCTAATCCAACACCACCATTGTTTAGGCCAATTCTTTGACGTCCAAGCATGACATCCGAGTTGTTTTGACCATCAACATATTTTTCAAGACAATATTTCAAATCACAAATCTCATGTTTTAAATCTTCATTTTGTCATTCTAAAACTAAAGTATTGCAAGAGATTTCTTTTGAGCTAGAAATGTTAACAATCAATTCAACTAAATCACTATCCACATGCTCAACATATAACTGATTAGAAATTCATTCATTCTTGGCATGCAACTCATTATTTTTCATTTTTAACTTCTCTATTTGCTTAGTAGCCTTAACTAATTGTTTAGACAATATAATGTTCCTCTTAAAAAGTTTCTTAGATTCCTCATATAAGCTATCATATGCATCTTCAAAACTACCACTAAGAAGAAGAGTTTACCTCATCATTGGCCATGAAGCGTACATTTGTTTGTTCATTCTTTTCATTTTCTTCTTCACTTAATGCAAAGTCACTCCATGTTGGAGTATGCTCGGCATTCAATGCTCTTTTCCTTCTCCTTGTTCTTTTTCTTAGAAAATTGTCTTCTTTTAACTCTTTCCCATACATCTCTTCTTTCCTTCTTCTCCTTCTCGTATATGGGGCAATCCATCTTTATGTGTCCCGGCTTGTAGAATTTATAGGAAAGATTCTCTTCATTGTTATCATTTTGTTGTCTACTCCAACAATTCCTTCTAAACCTTAAGAACTTCTTGAAGTTCTTTGCAATTATTGCAACATCCTCTTCTTCAATTTCTTCTGCATCATCAGTTGGCTCGTTGTTTGAAGATGAAGCTTAAAGAGCAATTGAAGTAGGATTCTTCTTGATGTCCTCTTGATCAAATGATTTGAGTTGCATTTCATACGCCATTAGAGAACACATCAATTCATCAAGTGAAAAGATGTTAAGATTCTTTGATTCTTAGATGGCGGTGAATGTTTGCATCCCAAGCTCTTGGCAAAGATCTAATCACCTTTCTTACAAGATCACCATTAGTGAATTCCTTGACTAATTGCTTCAAAGGATTCATAATATTACTAAAATGAGTGTTCATGTCCGTAACTTATTCATTTGGAAGCATTTGAAATAATTCATTTTGGAATCTCTTAGAAGGAGGCTCCTTCATGAGTAACTTGTAGAGTATCCCAAATATTCTTAGCGAAATTATACATAATGACTCTATTGAATTCATTAGTGTCTAAAGCACAAATAAGGCAATTTAGCATTCATGTATATCATTTCTTATAATAATCACTATACTCTGATTTGGATTTAGGCTCATCAACTTTGTCAACCACCTTTGTCGGAATGAATGGGCCATTCTCTACAATATCACACATCTTATAGTCTTGTGATTCTAAGTAAATTTTCATCTTAACTTTTCACACACTATAGTTGCTCCTATTAAACAATGGAGGCCTAGTGGTAAAATTGGCCTACATTCCCCCATTGTAAGCCATGATCGATTAACTCTCTTGGCGTTACCCAATATATCAAGAGCCGATACTGTAATACCACTTGAAACCAATAAAATAACTTGGGGAGAGGGGGGTGGAATAGGTTTTTAAGACTACTTTAAAAGATTAACAAGTAATCATAACAAACTTTGAGAAACTAGATAGAACACTTAGATAGCTTAAACATCAAACCTCAATTACAATATCTTAAATAAGCAAGCTAACCAATCGCAACACAAGTATAAGGCAATAATATAAAGAGAGTAGAGTTTAGAGATACTTGACACTTGAGATTTAGATGGTTCGGCTAGAATTACCTTCAAGCCTACGTCTACCCCTTCAAGGAAGTCCCTTGAAAGGCCCTAAAATTCACTAGAATGATCTTCTTTATAGGTCAAGATCGAACCTCTTACAATCTCTTGATATTATACCCACATTAAGAACTAGCTTTGATAATCCAAAAGCTCCAAAGCTTGACAGTCCCAAGCTCTTATACAAGAAACTTTAGATGAAGTAATGTGTACAAAGATCCACTCTTAAGAAGTAGATAAGTACAACTGAAGTTCTACAATAAGAAGATGAGTGTATTGATGACTTGTAAAAGTGTATATCTCACAAATCTAAGGTCACAATAAATTCTTTCTTGAATTGGATGAAAAAATAATGAAAACTAAGAGAGATTAAAGAATTGCTTCAAGCTTTGAGCATTTGCAAGATAAGAGGGCTTTGAATGCAATGACTGAATCAAAAATATGCCAAAATGTGTTTATGTAGGTGCTGGAATTAATATGACCATTTGAAAATACGTAGAGCATTAAATGCTCCAAATGGCAAAGGCAGTCGACTTAGTGCACCATTAGAATTGACTGTATTCCCAAAGTAGCCGTTGAAAATTCAAGCTTTCCAATTACAGTTGAATGTATTCCTATACAGTTGACTGTGATAGGATATCGGAAGTCATTGCAGTCAATTGCCTTCAAATGCAGTCGACTGTAACAACTCATTGCCCAACTTGCAGTTGATTACATTCCAATGCAGTCGACTGTATTCCTGAAAATGCAGTTTTTCCTATTTTCAAAGTATGAAAAAATTTATGCATGCAAGGGAAACCTATGGGCAATTTCTGGGTCACAGTCATTGATACGATCAACTCTCTATGTTTAGGCACAAAGCAAGGATAAAAACATTGTACAATTGAAATGAAGTATTCCATCTTTAATGCCTTCCATTTAGTATCTTTGATCAATTTGCTCGTCTAATTGTCCGTTTTCATGAGTATGAGATTGTACCCAATACTTCATGAACTCAATGCATGTTAGACAGCATAACCATCACCCAAGGTTAAATAACCGTAAGGCTATTAATTTAATTGCATATTTGTATCTTTTAAGGCCAAAAACCAATAGACGTGAAGAAAAGACCGAAAACGTATGGTAGGGGTTTAACACCTTCCCATCATATAACTTAGTTCCCTAACCCATTTGTCAACTTTGAATAGACTAGCCAATCCTTTGGACTTTTTTAGAGCCATTTTCAGGTTTTTCTTTCTTGTCTTTATTTATTAAATAAGATGCCGACTCTTAAAATCTTTAGACCCATTTTTTGGAGTCCTAGGGATTTTTCTGAGGTGTTTCGCTACGCCTTTATCTCTAACAAAGTGGTATCAGAACACCAAAAGTCCTAATAGATGTTGTGGCATTAATATTTTAGTCATTACGGTTGCAAAAAATAGTATTCAAAATGGATATTTGGTGTAAGAAATTGATGTTCTCAAATTATGTGAGAATAGGGAGAGTTCTTTCGATGTATCTCAAATCATGTGGTTTGTGGGATGTGATTTGTGAAGAACCACATCATAGCTCGTTGAAAGGAGTTCGACAAAAGAAGAAAGAAAAGACACTCCGAATGTCGCAGAAGGGCGTCCATACAGAGATATGGATGCGCATTGAAGATTTAAGATATCCAAGTGATGTTTGGCAGATAATCGATGTCATTGCTTCCAATTGTAGACATGACTTCTTATTCAAAGAGTATTGGGTATAAAACTGAGAAGAACTCACAAACGAAGATGGTGAACATCTCGAGGAAGAAACTCTAATGTAGGATGAAAACGAGTTTCACGCTTTCGAAGCTGAAGAAATAGAGGAGACAAGTGATGATGAAGAATTCAAAGATTTTGAAGCCAGCAAAAACGAATAGTTGAGAAATGAAAATATGTCGTTTGAAAATATGGTGGAAAGGGAGAACTCAAATGGTGATGACAATGCTCAAAATGAAGAGATGGAAGATGAGAGCATTGACAAAGAGGTAAAAGTTCATGGTGGTCAATAAATGACCACCTTAGGTATAACATTTAATTTTTATGCAAAAGAAGAAAATGAGTTTAAATCATTTCACTAATTGAAGTGTCACATTTTTAAAAGGTAATGGACACTCTTCATGTGATTAAGAAAATAAAATGTTACCTGAAGAATATGTCATTAAGGATGATGCATTTTACCAAATTATGCCGGTGATAATTATTCTAACAAGTTTTTCATACTTGTCAATGGAAGTGATATTCTGAGAATTATAGAGTATCATTCTAAACTTGGCTAGGATAATCTGTTGAGTGATACAGGTTAGGTGAACATGGAGACGTTCTTTAATCCGGAATAGCTGCAAGAACTTTCTCAAGATAATTTTTAAGGTTCAATATGCATACAAATGATGAAAAATTATCACGTGCAATAAGAAGATGACCCATATGTCATACAAGTGCAAACAAATGGCAAAGAAGATTGTTGTTATTGATGGAATTGGAGATGAAGACGATTGTTGGCACTTATCAAGCCCCCCAATGATGAATAATGTTTGAGGACATAAACCAAGTTTAAAGGAGAGTCTTGGAAAATAAACTTGTTTAGTTGTTAGAGTGATGAGTAGGGTGACATGTTGTGGGTCATTAAGTACATTATTGATATGTACTAAGTATAACTAGTGGGCTAATATATTAATGAAACAGTGGGTTAGTGGTAACTCAATTACATGTATAGGAATTACTTAAAAGTTATAAAGAGGTGTAAGATGGTGCAAGTCTAAGAAGTATTTGATAAAAATTTAAGGTACATCATGTGTTCTCCACAGGTTCTCTTTATATCCTCGTCCTCATGTTTGTGAGAATGAGTTTGATGGTTAATTTTACGCTACACCCCATACTTAGGGGTCAGTTGCACTCAGCACCCCATAGTTCTAATTTTGGCACCCAGCATCAAAAACTTTAAAATCTTGGTATTCAGCACCAAATGACGGTCAAAATGGCCTTTGACCAGACGTCTGTTACTTTTAAGGGGCAAAATGGTCTTTTTACCTGTTATATCCACCTTTCGTCCATGTCAGCTCCAAATGGCCCGAATAATTAACATCAAACCCTCCATGTCATTTCCTCACCTTTTTTCCCTCCTAAACTATTCATCTTCCCAACAAATATCGAAACCCGAGGCCACCTCCTCCGACCGAAACCACTGCCTGACGAGCCATTGCCTTTGACCAAAGCCACTACCTAGTGTGCCACCATCCTCGCCACCACTCTCCCCATCATCACGACCCACCACAGTCGGCCACCCACGACTAGCCATAACTACCCACAACCACCAATCCTGAAACCCACGGCACGCCCTCCAATTGAATCGCGGCCACCAACGCCTATCGTTGATGACCGCCGCCTCTGCCACAAATCCTTCACCTACGACCACCCACAACCACCAACCCCTCCCTCACCCACGGTCACCACCTCAAACCGAATGACGACGACCAATAACGGGCGTTCGACCAATGATGACCATTCAATGAGCCATTATCGCCTCCAATCAAATGACCATCAAACACTCCCCCTGCCTACCACTGTAATCACAACATACCCAATCACCTCATCACGCGATCTCTTCATCGATCTCCGGCGAGCCCAATCAGCCACTGCACAACATCATCACCATATAATCAGTGGTCCAAATCGAGGGTGAGAGTGACAGGTCAGGCTAGGTGAAAAGGGCGTGGGGCCACGCCTGGATGCCGAAGACCGCGGCTACGCTAGAGGCGGGTTCTTGGTGCACCGTGGTTAGGGGCACTGAGAGAAATAAAGAAAAGAGAGAGAAGATAGAGAGAGAGGAAAGAGAAAGAAAATGGTGAAGAGAAAAATGACGTTGGGCTTAGGGGGTTAGAGCTGACTAGGATTTTATGGATGAAAAGACCATTTTGCCTTAAAAAATTAACATACGTCTGGTCAAAGGCCATTTTGACCGTCAATTGGTGCTAGATACCAAGTTTTTAAATTTTTTGTGCTGGGTGCAACTGACCCCTAAGTACAAGGTGTAGCATAAAATTAACCCTGAGTTTGAGTGACTCTTTGTCTCCAATAGTTTGAGCCCTCTATTGTTGACCCCTTTATGAATTTCCTCGAATTCTTGCATTGTCAAACTCGTTTCAAGAGTGTCAAGCTAGGCTGCTGTGAAGGTCAGTACTCTCTCTCTACGCACGCGTGCGCGCGGGCATAAAATGGTAGTGAGTTTTATCCTTCCAGAGACTTGTGCATTCATATTGTGTATACTTGTACGGACAGGCCTGTTTTTAAATGACTTCTATCTTATCAAAAATATTTATAAAAGCATTTATTTCCAACAAATTGTATTTATGTTATGAAAACTAGGGCTTTTTCTTGCACAAATATGAAATAAAATATAAGAGATTACAACAAAATAGAATTGTAAGAGCCAAGGCACGCATGGCGGTGCTATTGGCCTTGGGTGATTTCACTAGGTTATTATCTTTGCTGCAAATGGGCTACAAAGCCCTCACTTCCTTCCCTATCTAGTTATAATCTAGTGGTTAAGCTTAAAGCACGTACATTCCTAAAAGGAATCTCTAATAGACTTGTTATTATGGAAGCTTAACCAAGAATACAAATGATCTCTATATATAACCCCTTGGACGAGTCATCCTTTTATACTAGTGGAGTAGGATATTAAAAGAGGGGAGAAAATTTTAGAACAAAGTAAGTGATGCTAAGGGAAGTGGGTTTGCAGTCGACGTGGAGGTGCCATAAGGAATGCAGTCCGATTCAGATGCCAAGTGTGATGATGTGAGACACAGTAAGGGTGGGGCAAGGGCATAGACCAAGGGCTTCCCAGACAGAGCCTAAGGCTGGCAGTGCTGTGAGGGCGATGGCACAGAGTGAATACACGGCAACAGTGACTGTTCGATGCTTAGGTCTAGAGTCAAGGTCCTGTATGTTCCTCTCCGTAGTGCTCCAGGGAGCCAGCAAAATGGGTGATGTGCTCGCGGGCATTGCCCTCCTTGCCATTGAACAGGGTGAATGATGGTTGCTTGTACTTGACAAGGTAGGGCTTGGTAGCGAGGCTGCCAGAGTAGGGAGCATGGCCTGATAGCATAGAGAGGGAGTGGGGTAAGGATGACTGCTTGAGACGGTGAAGGAGGGCATCAAAGTCATGCTTGGTGACGTACGACGCATGCGAGGGTTTGGGCCCTGTCGGGATGATTCGCGCACCAGAGTCCCCAGACGGTGCAATCTGAGGCATCGAGGGGATGACGATGGTCTAGAGGGGTTAGGGGTGGGGAGCAGCTTGTTGGGGCATGGTTTGCATATGGGTAGTGTCAGCTGCTGGGGGCCGGTCGTCAGGAAAGGTCGATAGGAGTAAGCCATGGGAATGACTTGTGTTTAGGTTTCAGCTGGTTATGTTCGGGTTAGGCTCCATCTCAATTGATTCGTGAGTCTTCGAAGTGCTTCGAGCAAGGGTAAGGCGTGGCGCCGCAGGCTGAGGTGCCGCGAGTCTTACTGTCAAGGGCCCTGAGGACCAAGGCATCGATGGTAGCGACACTGGGACCTGAGTAGTGTCCAAAACTAGCCCAGGCCCTTAAGGTTGAATCTGAGGGGGAGGGGCCAACCCTAGAGCTTGGGATGGCAGGGGGTGAGTAGCGGACACAGGGTGGGGAGCACTAAGGCCTTGAGAAGTCAGTGTTTGTGAAGTCAAGACTTGGATGGATTTTTGCATTTCTAAGATGACAGCCATGAGAGCAAATTGAGAGTCTTGAAGGTCGGTGATGGTAGGAGTAAGGTGTTGGATTGTGGCGTCGACGATTGCTACCACATCGGGTGCATCCATCATAGGGGGAGCCAGGAGTTGGTTGTGACTGGTCTCTTCTTGGTCCTCAAGGTGATGCTCCTCTTGGACTGCTGGGTTGAGGCTTTGGCCAGTAGTCCTGCGTTGCTGACGCATGGTTGCTTGGGTGTGTCAGGCACAGGATGAACTGCACTACGATGCTCACCTCCCCAGCAGAGTCGTGAAAATAATGCGAAGGGAAGTGGCTTTGCAGTCGACGTGGAGGTGCCACAAGGAATGCAGTCCAATTCAGATGCCAAGTGTGATGATGTGAGACACATCAAGGGTGGAGCAAAGGCAGAGACCAAGGGCTTCCCAGACAGAGCCTGAGGCTGGCAGTGTTGCGAGGGCGATGGCGCAGAGTGAATACATGACGACAGTCACAGTCCAATGCTTAGGTCCAGAGTCAAGGTCCTGTATGTTTCTCTCTCTAGGATTCTAGAGTGAGAAAGTGAAGATGTTCTGAGAATGCCCAAATGTCAGAAAAATATTCTCCCTCAAATGAATTCTCAAGACCTTTATTTATAGAGGTTGAGATGATGATGTCATGACACGACACGTGGCGCTTCCCGGGAGTGACACGTCACCGAGGGGTCCACAGCTGCTGGTGCTCCACGGACTGTCGAATAGCATATTTAGCTGGCCTGCCTCGCACAGTGTCGCTCTGTCTGTCTAGAAAGACTGGCTCCCACAGTGGCGGTGTGGCCAGAGAACCCCTTTGATCTAGCCACCAATCCAAGCCCTTGTAGAGTCCCACAGGGGCGGCAGTGGTGGGGAAGACCCGACGCCCAACTGCCAGGCGGACTAGGCGCGATGCCCTCCGAAGACCTGCTCCCGTCTCGGAGTGACCCAGGGGTCATAGTCCATAGGGGTGCCGATGCAAGCCCCCAGTGCCGGAGCACGTAGGCCAGTCACAAAGACACCCTGGGAAAGATAGTTTCCCGGAGGAGTTTCCTATCCCGCGGGTGAGTCCTTGTGCCGGAGCACTCAGAGCGCGTCAAGGTAGCATCCCGGAGGAGCCGTCTACCTGACGGGCCAGGTAGCATCTCGGAGGAGCCGTCTACCTGGCGGAAGGGGAGTTGAAGAGCTCCCTGAAGGAGATAGTGTCCTGGAGGAGTTGCCTATTCAGTAGGCCGAGGTAGCATCTCGAAGGAGCCGTCTACCTAGCCGGCCGAGGTAGCATCTCGGAGGAGCCGTCTACCTGGCAGAAGGGGAGTTGAAGAGCTCCCTGAAGGAGATAGTGTCCCGGAAGAGTCGCCTATCCCGCGGGTGAGTCCTTGTGCCTGAACACTCGAAGCGCGTCAAGGTAGCATCCCAGAAGAGCCGTCTACCCGACTGGCCGAGGTAGAATCCCTGAGGAGCCGTCTACCTGGCGAAAGGGGAGTTGAAGAGCTCCCTGGTGAAGATAGTGTCCCAGAGGAATCGCCTATCCCTGCAGTCTGTCCTTGTGCCAGAGCACTTGGAGCGCGTCAAGGTAACATCCCGAAGAGCCGTCTACCCGACTGGCCGAGGTAGCATCCCGAAGGAGCCGTCTACCTGGCGGAAGGAGAGTTGAAGAGCTCCCTGGCAGAGATAGTGTCCCCAAAAAGTTTCCTATCCCCGCATGATGTTGCACACTTCGGAGAGTGGGTCGAAGCATGTTCCATGACCAAGGCAAGGTACGTATGGTGTGGTGAAAGGATGGACCGATGCAAGGAGCATGGTAGTGTGACAGAGAGCCAAGGGGCACGACTGTGTTAGTGGCGCCGCGCATGGGCGCGGCGGAGTGAGTAAGGTGTCCAGGGCACATGTCATTGAGATGGCGCACAGACGCGGTGAAGTGTGTGTGGTGCCAAGGGCACTGTAGTGTGATAGAGAGCCCACGGGCATGGGTGTATCAGTGGCACTGTGCATGGGCCCGATGGAGTGAGTAAGGTGCCGGGGGCACGTCTGTGTTAATGGTGCACGAGCACAGCGACGAGCGTCGCGGAGACAACACTTGGTGTCGGGGCACGTGTTATGAAAGTGGCACACGGGCGCGGCGACGAACATGGTGGAGACAATACCTAGTGCCGTGGGCATGTATCATGACAGTGGCACACGGGTGTGGCGTCGAACATCGCAGAGACAATGCCTGGTGCCCTGGGCAGATGTCATGGAAGTGGCGCATGGGCACAATGATGAATGTCGTGGAGATATACTTGGTGCCGGGGCTCATGTGATGGAAGTGGCAGATGGGCATGGCGACGAATGTCGTGGAGATATACTTGGTGCCGGGGCACATGTTATGGAAGTGGCGCATGGGCGCGGTGACGAACGTCGTGGAGATATACCTGGTGTCGGGGCACGTGTTATGGAAGTGGCGCATGGGCGCGGCGACGTACGTTGCGGAGACAATACTTGGTGCCAGGGGCACGCATCATGAGAATGGCACAAGGGTGCAGCGACGAACGTCACGGGGATACACTTTGTGGCTGGGCAAGTATCATAAGAATGGTGCAAGGGCGCAGCGACAAACGTCGCGGAGATACACTTGGTGCCGGGGCACGTATCATAAGAATGGCGCAAGGATGCAGCGACAAATGTCGAGGAACAATACTTGGTGCCAGGGGCACGTATCATGACAATGGCGCAAGGGCGCAGCGACGAACGTCGCGGAACAATACTTGGTGCACGGGCACACGTCGGGTGTCCCGAAGATGGGATACTAATTGAGTGTGCATGTTATAACAAAATAATGAATGCAACATGTAGTAATGACAAAGTTAGGAGTGATGGTATGCGGTCGTTGGCAAGAGGCATCATGAGGTTGATGGACGACGAACGTCTTGAGGTTGATGCACGATGGATGTCGTGAGGTTGATGCATGACGGACGTCGTGAGGTTGATGCATGACGGACGTCGTGAGGTTGATGCACGACGGACGTCGCAAGGTTGATGGACAACAGACGTCGCGAGGTTCATGCATGACGGACGTCGCGAGGTTCATGCACGACGGACTTTGCGAGGTTCATGCACGACGGACGTGGCAAGGTTGATGCACGACGGACGTTGCGAGGTTGATATGGGAACGTCCTTAAACATCGCGGAGGTGCAAGATTTGAGAAAGGCAACAGACATCATGAGGTTGATGGACGAACGAACGTCTTGAGGTTGATGCACGATGGATGTCGCGAGGTTGATGCATGATGGACGTCGTGAGGACAGATGTCGTGAGGTTGATGCGTGACGGACGTCACAAGGTTGATGCACGATAGACGTCGCGAGGTTCATGCACGACGGACGTCGCGAGGTTGATGCACGACGGACGTGGCAAGGTTGATGCACGACGGACGTTGCGAGGTTGATGTGGGAACGTCCTTAAACATCGCGGAGGTGCAAGATTTGAGAACGGCAACAGGCATCATGAGGTTGATGGACGACGAACGTCTTGAGGTTGATGCACGATGGATGTCGCGAGGTTGATGCATGACGGACGTCGTGAGGATGGATGTCGTGAGGTTGATGCATGACGGACGTCACAAGGTTGATGCACGACAGACGTCGCGAGGTTCATACACGACGGAGGTCGCGAGGTTCATGCATGACGGACGTCGCGAGGTTCATGCACGACGGACGTCGCGAGGTTCATGCACGACGGACATCGCAAGGTTGATGTACGACGGACGTCGCGAGGTTGATGCACGACGGACATTGTGAGGTTGATGTGGGAACGTCTTTAAACATCGTGGAGGTGCAAAGATTTGAGAAAACAAGTGCGCGTGGGAGGGGAGGCCATAGGCCAAAGATTGGGGGAAGGCCAAGGCCACCACCCCTGGGGAGGACGAGGCCGACCCCTTGGTGAGGCCAAGGCCGACTCTAAGGGGTGGCCAAGGCCAATGGCCAACTCCCATGAAGGGAGGCCAAGGCCACTCCCCCTTACGGTGAACTTCGGGCGCGCCGGCGGTAGGTGTTTTGATGAGCAATGACAAATCCAAAAGTTGTGTTGCGACGAGCGTGTCGACGTGAATCATACCCACATGACGAACAAGGTGCTAAAGTCACATACAAAGTGTACAAAGCACGAAAAGGACCTTGCACGAAAAGTGAACAACCGGGGGGGAGGCTGAGGCCGACCCCATGGCCTTGGGGTAGGCCGAGGCCGACCCCATTGCCTTGGGGAGGCCGAGGCCAACCCCATGGCCTTGGGGGAGGCCGAGGCCGACCCCATGGCCTTGGGTAAGGACGAGGCCGACCCATGGCCTTGGGGAAGGCTGAGGCCAACCCCATGGGGTTAGCCAAGGCCTTTGCCCTTGACCCCGTCGCTCCGGTTGCTCCATCAGCCTATGTTTTTGGTGGAAAGGTGCTCGGGTGGTCGCGGTGCGACAAACGTGGTACTGTGAGTCACGCTAACGTAAAATAATTGGTGACTAAGTTGCGCGCGAGGCGTGTGAAGCAAAGAATGCATGTGACTTAGGCGCGCGCATTTTGACCGGTTCAAAGCGTAGAAGAATTGACTTTGAATCCGTTGACGTGTTCGCGTGAAATAGGACCCTTATTAGGCCCTTTGGTACGACCAGAATAGGTTGGGAACAGTAAGAAAGTCAAACTCTAACTTTGTCAAAATCTGACCGTGGTTTCTCATGTTGTCCTTACACATCCCCTTCACCCTCAATGAAGATCCTCAGCTAGAAGTGTCGAGGTTTTTGTCAGTCTTGTACGGTTCGATCAACACGCCAATTGTCCGTCGCCATAATGTTTCTATTATTTTCTTTGAAGAAACCCACCTAGACTCAGAGTTAGCTGTAGGTAAATTTTGATTTTTAGGGTTCATCCCAGTTTGAGGTGAGCCTAAGGGTCAACATAAATGGGGACTTTGGGTGGGATGGCTTCCATATTTAGATGCGAATGTTCTGTAGAGATCCAAACACCTGATCCTAGTCCGATTCAGGGGGACACCGGAGCATTCGTTTACAACTGTTTGATTTATGGCCATCCAAAAATCCCGAAAGACGGGCTAATTGGATGGAAATATACCAATCTAGTTATGACAATATAGGTTCTCAACTGGGATATGGATCCCGTGCTGTAACCATGGGTTACAGTAGGGGTGCTGTACCCAGCAATGTGAGAAGGGGAAGAGAGAGAGGGGGGATGCAAATCATGGTTGCTCTCTCTCTCCCCCTCTCTCTCTTCCCCCTCTGCTGTAACTCCTGCTATAACCCATGGTTATAGTAGGGAATCTCAATCCTCTCAACTGGATCCTTTACTGTAGATCGGTGATTTTAATCAAGTGTTTTCGGCAATAAGAAAAGTGGGAGGATTCCCAAAGTTTCCTTGACATGTTCATTTGACCAACATTATACACACCTTACGTATGGTTGAAATTCAGTAGCACGGACCCACCTTTACTTGGTCAAATGGACATCAAGGAGAGGACTATACATATGAAAAAATTGACCAATGGTATTCCAATATAAATTGATCATTACTTTTTTTTTATAGCACATATCAATATATTAGGAATCCCGAGCTCTAACCATGCCCGTTGTTATTAGATTTGAAGCCTATAGTGCAGCCAAAGAGAAGGGATAGAAAGCTTTCTGGCTTAGCCATAAGGATGGCAATGCTATCATTAAGGAAGCATGGGGTACTGTAGAGTTGTCAATGGGCCGGGCTTGGGCAGGCCCAGCGGGCCTCCAATGAAATCGGGCCAGGGCCGGGCCTCACAAATCAAAAACGGGCCGGGCCTAAAACCTGGGATATATGGGCCCAGTCCAAGCCCAGGCCCTAGGCCCAATATTTAGGGCCGGGCTTGGGCCGGGCCCGGACCCAATTCAATTTTTTTTTCCTTTCTTCCCAACTTTTTATTATAAAGACTTCTTCTTCAACAAATGGCAAAGTTTTTGTAAACGGACCACTGAGTATACAATCACTTTTTCACGAATTAACCCCCTTTCGAAAAGGGAAATTGATGTTGATTGACCATTAACCACGGATTAAGTACAAAAACTAGTTGTTCTAACCCATACATACTGATTTTAAGTGCAAAATTCAATCTCTTTCGTAATATGGTGTAAAACCTGTAAATGTCAAAGAAAAATAGAGTAGATCAAACAAAAACAATAACGAGATCGATGAAGATAAAATAACATCTTTTCTTGTTAGATTCAAATTCTTTGGTCATTTAAAGAAACATGAGATTATTCTTCAAGGCTCTTTAACACGTCACCCACTTCATGAAATCAAATTTAGAATTCAATTCACCTCTTTTGATTTGAAACAAAAAGAATACATAATTTTTATTTATGTTTAGAATACATGATAATTGTTTTTATAATTATTCCCTTAGCTTGTGATGTAGAACACAAAGCAAATTCTGTAAAATACATTAAATGAAAGCCCACTCAGAAATCATCAAAAACACGTCACAGTCACCACACACCCATATTTCTCTGCGTATGTTAAAGAAAATACTGATCATATGAATTCAATAACACCTCAAAAATTAATAATTTAACTAAAAAGATCCAAAATATCAAAAAAAAAATAATGTAATAAAATAGACTTCAAAAAAAATAGAAAAGAAAAAAAAATTAAGGGGGGGCTAACGGGGCCGGGCGGGGCCTGGCCCTGGCCCGGCCCTAAGGGTTAGGGCCAGCCCAGGGCCAAAAACGGGCCGGGCCGGGCCAGCCCCGGGCCACCCGGCCCATTTGACGTCTCTAGGGTACTGGAACCTGGTTCTCTTCAGTTCCGAACTGTCAGATGGGGTATCATGAAGGAAAGACTTCGCTCTTGGCATAACACGTCTTTGGGAATCTCCATTCGCACATTATGTCTGTGAAGAAATTACTACAAGAATGGCATCATCTCCTAACACAACCGTATGCAGTTAAGCAAGAACAACTACTTCGACAACACCTGAACTGGCTTTTGGATTCTGAAGTGTTGTATTGGGCCCAAAGGTCGAAATCCAATTGGCCGTCGCAAGGTGACATAGATACAAAATACTTTCACGCAGCACCCTCGATTAATAGATCTACTCACCTCATCTCAC
This sequence comes from Escallonia herrerae, assembly GCA_033070095.1. Lineage (NCBI taxonomy): Eukaryota > Viridiplantae > Streptophyta > Magnoliopsida > Escalloniales > Escalloniaceae > Escallonia > Escallonia herrerae. The sequence continues at coordinate 45,147 of JAVXUP010003358.1, read as the reverse complement.
AAATCAAAGACATTCAAGGAAAAACGAGTGAGGCGGATAAGGAAAGACAAAATTGTTTTCCGCTCTACTTCACCTCCCTTCTGTGCCCACCCATTCCTGAAGTACAAAATGATGATTCTCGCCGACTCAATACTACGAGATAAGGAAAAACCGAACCTTTATTTCACTGATCCCAAACCCAAGCACGCAACTTATCTACGAGATTTTATCCCCATAAGCCTACGAAACACTACGTATAAAATTATTGCCAAGTCATAGCCAATGCCTAAAAGAGGTGCCGCCCACAATTATTTTCCCAAAACAAATGCTTTCACTAAAGGACTACTAATCGCGGACAACATTCGTATAGCACAAGAACTCGCAAACAAGATAAGGAAGTCTCAAACAGGAAAACTTGCCTTGGGAACATTTAAAATGGACATGAGCAAGGCACATGACCGTCTACAATTCAATTTCAAATAAATTCAAGTTGGAAATCACCAATCAGACGGTGGCCACGTCGTAGTCAGTTGGAAATAACCACACCAGCATGTTCAGACCCTTAGAGATGCTTCAATGAGCTTCCAATCCCCAATCTCTCCTTTGTAGACCTTAATCCTTTTTGTTCTTTTGATGTTACTACAGAAGCATACATCTAGACTACTACTAATATAAAGGGGAAGTGGGAAAGGATGCTGCAATCCCGCACCTGCCAATTCCATGGTTGTGAACTACGACTACTTTTAAACAGGTTTGGCACCAATTTAACGATCCATGTGAGCTTTCATAGCTTATATCATGCTGAAGAATTATTTCTTTTCAAGGAAATGACCAGATTGAAGTACTTTGTTTTCTCCAGAGCAAGATGCTCTCCAACATGCATCGCATACCTAGCAAATAAATCGTCCATTATAGAGCCTCCGAAATGACTAGCAAGGATACTTTCCCAGACTGCTCTCATGCTTTTCGCCACGGTTTTCCCACTTCTCTCTTTATCAAAAACACTATTGTTGTCATTTTCACTTTCGCTGGCGTCCCAGTCGACTTCAAATGCTTCTAGCGTAGTAAGACCAAAGGATCCATCCTTTTGGATCATGGCAATTACTTCATCTCTGTAGGGCATGTAGATAGGCATATTAAATGAATCAATATCACGTTCTTTCACAAGCCCCTGCAAAAAGATACATAAATGGCAGGTTAAATTGGAGTTCAAAGAGGGGATATGATCATCTTCAATGTTTCTTCCAATCTCATCACCTAATGCAGCGTTGGTGCAGAGCCTACTCTAATGAGGTACGCCACCCGATTTACACATGTCATGTGTTAAATGGAAGGAAAATAAATAAAGGACAAGCGCTTAAGGCGTATGGGGAAATGACCAAACCTCTGCCATCATGTCGAAAAGTGACTTTAGTAGCGGATACCAAATGCAGCAGGAGTCCTTGCTTGTGGGATCTGCAATGCTCCTGCCAAGAAATACGAGAACCAGGTGCCCATCAGTTTTTACTTCTTTAGCACGCGATTGCAGAAATAATGTGAAGTCCTTCTGAAATTGCTTCAAGTACGCTTCAAACACATCCGGAGGACTAGTCTTCGCAATGGATATGTTCCCCTTGTTGTTCTCAAGCCCTTCAGGAACCTGTTTCATCGGCACATGGCTACACTATTACCTCAAACAGATAGGAAATCTCCAAGCAATGCATATAGGCTTCTTTCGTTAATTCAGGTTAATTAATTTCTAAAACCTGAAACTCATATGATATACAGTCAGCTTAGTGCACTGTTCATAATCTTGTCAACTCAGTAAACTTTCAAATTTGGCCAAACTGATCCTTCCATCAGTTTTTCATCGCTTGATGTAAGGAGTCTTTCACCCAAAAAGGACACTGCTGACTATCAGCGACACTTCATGACTTCAAATATATATACGCAGGTGCCTTTTATTCGCCATGGAGAGTAGTAGGCTACTTTTGAAGGTTGAAGCACTTCAACGGTTTTTGAGCGCTTCATAACAAAGTTGCTGATAGGTCCCTAAAGGTGCACAAGCGTCATCATATTTTAGGCTCATGTGAAATTTCAATTTCTTTGGGTTAAACATAGATTAACGCTCCGAAAATACACGAAAATCTCACTTGAAGACTTACGTTTTCAAATTTTACACGTCAGGTGTTGAAGCTTACTTTTGCAATTAGTAAATTTATGCGTCCAAAATCCTAATTTTGCTCCTAAGACGTTTGGGACAAAAGTGTCAACCTGGATTTGCATTACCTCTCGTCTCCTTTTCTAATTTTCATTCTTTTCTTTAGCTACCTACCCTACTCAATCGCTGCCACGCCTCAACCCTCACACAACCACCACCACCACTCCGAGAAGATGCCACCGACTAGACTAACGTTCTGCCTCTCTAGCATTTGCCCACTCTCTTCTAGCCACTACTCCACCGAATTCTCTCCTGACAATAATGCCACCACGTGGCCGCTCACGTCAAATTCATTGAATGGGTGGGTTGATTTGGTGGGTTTCATGTGTGCTTGTATATAAGGGTGTGTGTGGGGTAGAGGTCCGAGGAGGGGGGAGGGAGAGGACGGTTATCTATGTGAGGTGGTCGGTGATGTGGGTGGATAGGGGGTGGGGGCAAGTAGGTGGGTATGTGCGTGTGCGTGCAAAAATGTGTATGGGGATGGGTGATGGGCAATGGCGTAAGGGCTAGGCGGGGGGCAAAGGTATGGGTGTGTAACTATGTGCGTCGCCTGCGTGCATGTGTGTTGTGTGTCTTTATATGTGTCGGCTGGGTGGGGGGCAAATGGGTGGGTGTGTAACTATATGCATAACATGCTCGTGCGCCCGCGGTTGTGTGTGTCTTTATATGTGTGTCGCATGCGTGTGTTGTGTGCTTGTATAAGTTTGTATCGTGTACAAGTCTGTGTATCGTGTATGTGTGTATGCACGCGAGCGCGCGCGTGCACATCTGTGGGGGTGGGTGATGAGCAATGGGGTGAGGGAAGGGGGCAGGGGGGAGAGAGGCGCAAGGGGGTGCTTGCGTGACCGCATGTGAGCGTGTGCATGTGCGCGCACGTGTGTTGTGTGTTTTGTGTTTTGTGTCGAGGTGGTTAGGGAAGATGTGTTAGTGCTGGGTTTGGTCGGCTGCGGTGTGTGTGGCGGTGTACGGTTGGGTGGCAGTGTTGGGTAGGTGGCTGGGAAAAGTGGGCGATGGCCGGGGAAGGGGGGGTGGCCGATAGTAGAAGATAGCAAAAAAGGAAAAAAATTGGCTGCTACCCGGGTAGAGGGAATCTTCCTCCTACTCTCTATGTAGTGACAATTAATGGTTACTAAATCTTTCTAGTGATTTTTATTTAGTGACGCTAAAAAATTGCTTTTAAGAGTTGTCGCTGTAAGTATTAGAAAAGTCACTAGAGACATTTAGTTACTATTAATTGTCACTATATATGAGGTTGGAGGAAGATTCATACAACCGGCGTAACAGCCAAAGTTTGTTCAGCAGAAAATTGGTTTTTCACCATTATTATAGGTAAATTGACGCTTTTGCCCCTGACTATATAGGAGTACAATTAGAGATTGCACGAAAAGGAGGATAGGTACGAATCCGCATTTAACCCTTTTCAATTTGTTTGTTCGTCTTCATTTGTTTCATTTAGTCATGATGCTAACCTGCGAGAGCCAATGAAGACTGTAAGATGAATAAACAAAGTCTAGGCTTTTGCTAGGGAAAAGCCTCCCGTAGAAAGAACCTGGGACTCCAGATACGAACCAAGTCCTGAATTCCTGCCCTCTCTCCTTCCTCTGCATATCGTAGAATCCTGACAACAATTTGAAGATGCTGTTGAAGTCATTCTGTGGAAGATCATTTAACGACACTTGAATTTCTGGTGTCTTGCGATTATCCTTCTTGCACAAACCCTGAAGAATGCCGATAATATTGGATATCACCAAAAGGGTATTTGGCCCTGAAGAACATCCCAAGTCAGCAATGTGAATGCACTCCTGGAAGAAGTTGTCGTACATGTCTCTGATGGCGCCAACTAAAACAGGCTGGGTCTTCAGTATAGCTGTTTTCTGAATGATAACGTAATTGAATATTACTTTAACAGTTTGCATGGCATTGAACTATTCATCTAATAAACTACTGTTTTTGTTCATTGAAACTAACACTACCGTGTAGAGTTTGCCGGTAATTCTAGCTAACTTTTCTGAAGAAAGGTCAACGGAAAATGCATGCGTAGAAGGATCATTTGGGCCTGGTTTGGGAAGTTGAAGAACGATTTGACTATAATTTGTTCTTGAGGATGTGAATCATAAAGTTGATAGTTTAAGGACTAATACGGAGTTTTGTTTTACTTGTCTGTGTTGTGTTCATGTGTACCTGAACGACAGAATTGTTGGCATAGCTAGATTCTCCATCCCCTGCCTTCATATGCAAAACTTCTTCAACCGCCATGGCTTCCTTGTTTCCTACAACTGCTCAATAGCTCTGCCTTTGTGTGGGATAAAGATCTCTCTCACATCTTCAGAAATTAAATTATTACCATATCTACATAACATAATCAGCTTGAATTGAACGGTCCAACTTCCCTTCCCAAAGCATGTTATCCTGGGAATATTTTATTCCGATACAGCTTGAGCAAAAATGGGCAGGCTGTCTTTTTGTATTTCATTTGATGCCTGCAGGAACAGCAAAAGCTGTGCAAGGGTGAGCCCATCTCTGTCACCGGCTGTATCCTCCTCCCGGTGGCTCTTTTGGCCCATTCTTCAGCAAGTCTGGTCACTTTACCAAACCAAATAAAAAAAGGTCACATAGTATGTACATTATTAGACAGGGATGAGCTCTTATGGTCAATTTCAAGTTGCCTCTATGTCATCATCATAGCCTCTACAAATTACAAAGTTAAACGAAATAATAATGGCCAGTAAACAACACCACCCCTATGCTGAAACAACCATGCACAATCACAATATAGTAGTTAATCCCTAAATCTATAAATTTTTCATTGCAATATTACATCGGGTTTCATATTATTTAATTAATTTTGTGAAACTATTGATTCTCGATAATCTTACATCTTTGTTGGGATACTACTCTCAATAGAAGAAAACTTTGGAGCTATTAGTCTTTTAGCTGGGATAGTAAAAATGAACCTAAGCCAAGCGAATACGATGGAATCTCTTGTGCAATGTACAACCCAATATCCATTTACATTTCAGATTGCTAGAAGCACAATTCATTAAGGTATGCAGATTTTTTTACTCATTTCAATAGCATACATATGCAGGTACCAATGCACAACATAAGTAATTACAAGTTAGAACTTACCCCAAGGTGATATAAATATCACCGAGTCTCGTACCAATTTTTAGTTTATTGCGCTAATAAGTTTTCATAGTCCACGTGAGTAATCTTTTGCAACAAGTGCCACCATATGACCTTCGGATCTCCACTCTTATACCTTCATCGTTGTACTCACAACAAAACTTAATAGAATGATAGAAGGACCTTTCCTTATGGTAGTCTACACACCATAACACACACACACCCACACACATTGATGCCAAGGAAAGTGGGTTCATAGTCGACGTGGAGGTGCCACAAGGAATGCAGTCCGAGTCAGATACCAAGTGTGATGATGTGGGACACAGCAAGGGTGGAGCAAGGGCAGAGACGAAGGGCTTCCCAGACAGAGCCTGAGGGTGGCAGTGTTGCGAGGGCGTTGGCACAAGGTGAATACACGATGATAGTCACAGTCTGATGCTTAGGTCTAGAGTAAGGGTCCTGTATGTTTCTCTCTAGGATTCTAGAATGAGAAAGTGAAAATGCCAGAGTTTCATTAGAAAATGTCCAAGTCTCAGAAAATATTCTGGAGTCCTAAATGAATTCTCAAGACGTCTATTTATAAAGGTTGAGATGATGATGTCATCACACAACACGTGGCGCTCCCCTGGAGTGACACGTCACCGAGGGATCCACAGCTATTGGTGCTCTACAGACTGTCAAATCACATATTCACTCGGCCTGCCCTACACAGCGTCGCTCTGTCTGTCTGGAAAGACTGGCTCCCACAGCGTCTGTGTGACCAGAGAACCCCCTTGATCTAGCCACCAATCGAAGCACTTGTAAAGTCCCACAGGCCTGATAGCGATGGGGAAGACCCGACACCCAGCTGCCAGGTGGACTAGGCACGATGCCCTCCGAAGACCTGCTCCCATCTCGGAGTGACCCGAGGGTCATAGTCCCAAAGGGTGCCGACGCGAGCCCCCAGTACCGGAGCATGTAGGCCAGTCACGAAGACACCCTGGCGGAGATAGTGTCCCGGAGGAGTCGCCTATCCTGCGGGTGAGTCCTTGTGCCGGAGCACTCAGAGCGCGTCAAGGTAGCATCCCGGAGGAGCCGTCTACCCGACGGGCCAGGTAGCATCCTGGAGGAGCCGTCTACCTAGCGGAAGGGAGTTGAAGAGCTCCCTAGCGGAGATAGTGTCCCGGAGGAGTCGCCTATCCCTGCGGGTGAGTCCTTGTGCCGGAGCACTCGGAACGCATCAAGGTAGTATCCTGGAGGAGCCATCTACCTGACTGGCCAAGGTAGCATCCCGGAGGAGCCGTCTACCTAGCAGAAGAGGAGTTAAAAAGCTCCCTGACGGAGGTAGTGTTCGAGAGGAGTCGCCTATCCTCGTGGGTGAGTCCTTGTACCGGAGCACTCGGAACGAGTCAAGGTAGCATCCCGGAAGAGCCGTCTACCTGACTGGCCGAGGTAACATCCTGGAGGAGCTATCTACCTGGCGGAAGGGGAGTTAAAGAGCTCCTTGGTGGAGATAGTGTCCCGGAGGAATCGCCTATCCCCGCGGTGTGTCCTTGTGCTAGAGCACTCGAAGCGCGTCAAGGTAGCATCCTGGAGGAGCCGTCTACCCAACTAGCCAAGGTAGCATCCCGGAGGAGCCGTCTACCTGGCGAAAGGGGAGTTGAAGAGCTCCCTGGAGGAGATAGTGTCCCGGAGGAGTCACCTATCCCCGCAGGATGCTGCACACTCCAAAGAGTGGGTCGAAGCATGTTCCACGACCAAGGCAAGGTGCGCATGGTGTGGTGAAAGGATGGACCGGTGCAAGGAGCATGGTAGTGTGATAGAGAGCCAGGGGGCACGACTGTGTTAGTGGTGCTGTGCACGGGCGCGACGGAGTGAGTAAGGTGCTGGGGGCACGTCTGTGTTAGTGGCACGGTGCATGGGCACGACGGAGTACGTATGGTGTAGGGGACATGGTTGTATCAGCGGCGTAGTGCACAGGCACTACAGAGTGAGTATGGCGTCGAGGGCACTGAAGTGTGACAAAGAGCCCGGGATCACAACTGTATCATTGGTGCGGCACATGGGCGCGACGAAGTGTGTATGGTGCCCGGGGCACATGTCATGGAGATGGTGCAGTGCATGGGCACGATGAGGTGCGTAAGGTGTCGAAGGCACTGTAGTATGACAGGGAGCTTGGGGGTATAGCTGTATCAGCAACGCTGCGCACTGGCGCGACAGAGTGACGTCCGGGCAACGGGCGTCACGGAGTCCCCTCCGGGTGACGGGGGTCGCGGAGTTACTTCTGGGCGACGGGGTCGCGGAGTAGCGTCCGAGCGATGAGGGTCGTGGAGTGGCGTCCAGCCGACGGGGGTCCTGGAGTGACTTCTTGGCGGGCAACGGGAGTCGCGGAGTGACTTCTGGGCGACAGGGCTCGCGAAGTGCCCGGACGGGGGTCGTGGAGTGACTTCAGGGAGACGGGGGTTGCGGAATGATGTCCAGTGACGGGGGCCGCGGAGTGACTTTCGGGCGACGAGGGTGGCGGAATGACGTCTGACCCCTTGAAGAGTAGTGAAGATGCTAAGTATGGAAGCCAAAGGCCAGCCCTTTGGGGGAAGGCCAAGGCCAACCCCAGAGGAAGGCCGAGGCCAACCTCGAGGGGGAGGCCAAGGCCGAGGCCCACCCCAAGGGGGAGGCCAAGGCCGACTTCCTTCGGTAGACGCCAAGGTGCGTGGATGGGCAAAGTGAAATGGTCGAAGCGTGATGAGCAGTCGAGCAAGGATGAGTTTCTTAGTGACCAAGTCACATAAAAAAGTGAGAAGTGCACGTGACTTGAGCGTGCACCTTTGACCAGTTGGAATCGTTAAATATTACATGTTACTTGTGCGGACGTGTCATGCGAAATAGCACCCCCAGTGGGCCTTTGGGTGCGACCAGAATAGGTTGGGAACACACATATACACACACCCACGCCCATTTATAAAAACTATCATCTCTATTCTCGAACCACCTAAAAGAGACTGCATTACAGCAAAAAAAAATTGATAAAGTATTGTCTAGCAAGATTGTAAATGCTAAAGGAATATCAATTCCTTGGAAATTGTTGCATCTTAATCAACCCAAGTAAATCGTTATTTTCTTATTCTCAGAAAGAGGTTGTACCAAATATGCACTATTGTATCTTTGTTCTGGTGATAAGAAAGACATGTTTTGATTTTTAAGTAGAAAAGATCTATCTAAATCACTTACTGATATCAAAACCAAATCATGTCCTTAACTGTTGGAATATTTGCCTTTAATTTTAAGAAAGTATGAGCAACAATGAGTAGTACAGCATAACAACATAACAAGAATTAATTGAAAGTAATTCAACATGGAGTCTAGATAAAATTATGCAATTTAGGTAGTAAAAGGATAAAGATATAGCTGGTTCGTGACAGTTGCGAGAAAGTCGTTGTCCGAAAGACGTTGTCCGAAAGACGTTATTACCGCCCTACATGCAGGTGTTGATAGCAAATAAAGTCTTCAAGATAAAATCCATCGACGAAGCTATGTCTTGTACATGTGCACGTCCACAGAAAGACTAGATGAATAAGTCCACAATCACGTTGCCTGAGTACCAAAAATATATAATAGACATATATGAATGTGCATTATGCAAGTTTAGACTAATAATGTATGAATATGCTACTAGAGTAAAAAAACACTAAGGGTGAATTTGATAACCCAATTCAGCATTTAAAACTGAAAATTTTCAATGATTTAAAATTAAGTGCATTTTATAACCAACTTTTTATACCACTTAATGTAATAAGTGGCAAGTCAATTAAAGGCCACTATTTTAAGTCACTCATAGCTTACGTATCACTTATCACTGAAAACGCTCAATGCTAGGTAATTAAAACATTTAACCCATAAGGCACTAATTTGCCATCAATAGCTCCTTATTTACCTCCTCTTATTTCCGACTGTTTCACTATCTCTTCTTCTTTTTCTTCTTCCAGATTGAGCTGAAGCAACAATCTCTCCTCACGTACTCTCCAACCACAATTGCAACTATGTGATTTCTTTGTTTTCTCATGGTGCTTATTATATGGTGTTGCTTAACTTGTGGATGTAATTAGGATTTTCTTAATGCTTATCACTTATTTCTAATTAAGATGATTAAATAAATTAAAAAGAATAATTACTATCATGATGCCGCCTCAATCAATTTACTAGCAACACCGCCTCTACAACACTATGATCGCCACCACAACCACTATTTCCTTTTGCTACCATCACCACGATTCCCAAGACCTAGCCACTACTACCACCACCACAAGGAAATACCACCTCCACCACACCATTACCATCATCACCATCTCCATGTCCGCCAAAACCATCTAAAATATCCACCACACTACAGCTACTATCGTAACTGCCATGTCACTGCATGTCGTTAACACCACAATTACCAACACCACATCTTCACGCACCACTACTGCCACTATTGATACTTTTTTGTTGTCGCCACCGCCACCACCAACACGATTTTGGCCGAAAAAAGTTATAAAGTACATAAATAAATGCATACTTTTGGTAAAACGGATAAATTTGTAAATGGAACAATTTTCAGACATTTACTTTTAGTTTACCAAACAAGTTAACTTATTTTTTAGTAAAAATTCAGTTGATTAAAATTTTCAGTATTACAAATTTAGCACTTAACGTTTTCAACACTTAGATTTCAGTTTATCAAACACCCCTAAGTTTAGAAACCTAGTAGCTTCAAGACCAATCTATGGTCTGAATTATGTTTGATTGTTGCTGCCGGCTATATTATTGTCTTCATGTCATGCATATTTTCCTTTTATCTAGTCTAGACTAGCTTTGATTCCCATGTTAGTGCATAGTGAGGGTCTTCCACCTGTCATTACATGGAATTATTGCATAGTGTGGGTACGTGTTAGATGTTGATCAGAGTATTAGGCACGTAAGTTGTGGAGATAATAATAATAATAATAAGTTGATTGTTGCCCTGTTAAGTAAGAGAGTTCTTAGGAGTTCGAAATGATTCGGTCCAAGTACTAAAGAGTCATTGTTGTAATCAAATGAAGTTATCAGTTTAATATCAATTGAACAAATTTTGGCTCCTACCCGGATTGTAGGAATCTTCCTCCAATTCTATGTATAGTGACAATTAATAGTCGCAAAATGTTTCTAGTAATTTTTCTTCTAACACTTTCAGGGACAATTATTAGCTCTATTTTTTTAGCGTCACGAAATAAAAGTCTCTAGAAACATTTAGAAACGATTGATTGTAACTATATAGGGGTAGGAGGAAGATTCCTCCAACCGGGATAGTAGCCAAATTTCTTTTCATATCAAGTAGCCCAATAACCCGAGATAAGTTCGGGTCGATTTATAAAATACAATATAACATAAAGTATCAAAAAGTATATGCGTACCACATATCCTGGGATAAAAAAACATTAAAGGTATAAAAAAATCTTATTTTAGTATAAAGAGTAACCTTTGTACCTAAATTAATCACGACTATCTTAAGTAAAAAGTAAATTAACTTGCATTACTCCTAACTTTTGATTATTGAACAGTATTGTTTGTTTGATTAGGATGCATGCAATTAGTATGAGATATTTGCACATACATATGTGTTTACCTGCAATTTCTTTATATTGTAAGTTAAAAGACATAATAGATTGCAACACAGTGGAGCCACTTACTTGCCTTCTTTAAGCTTTTGTTATAAATTGTCAAGTAGTACTTCAAATGAATATAGGCTTAGCACCTAGAGTAATAGAATAGTCATGTCAGTGCCATATAGAGTTAAATAGCGAATACATATTGTAGATGTAATTAAAAATGGTGATGCTATCATGTATCGCTTTTGAATTGTAACTGTTATATATTAATTTAATTCCTTAACTTCGGAAGGATTTTTAGGTGAAATATTCTTGAAGTTATAATAACGATTAAGATGAAAGTTAAAAGGAATAAAGTTGCATTTTAAATTTAATGGGACATATGTATACACCTTATCATTTTCAAATAAATTATCACTTTTTGCAAAACTAAATTTTAACGGAATGACCACGTAGTATCTGATATTTTCATATATATGTTTTTACTTAATTCTTGTAAGATGATAGTAATGAGAAAATTCAAGTTGATAAAGATAAATTGTCCCTATTTTAGTCTGTTGAAATTATTTTTCATACTCTATGACTAGTATTTGTCGCCAATTTATCATTTCTATATCTATTATATACATTTAATGATATTTTCTCATGAATTGTACTTGTTTTATCGCAACATAATATAACCTTAATATCAGAATATGTCGGGTTAACATATAAAAATAATGAGCTTGCAAAGGAAAACAAATATCATTATATTAGGCTAATATTTTTTAAGGGTGAGGATTAATTAACGACTTGCTATTGAATTCACATAATAATCACCACCCATAGTTGTAATCAATACCATTATAATCAAAATTCAATCTTAATGCTTATAACTTGTCTAAGATTTACCAATTAGTCTTATTTTTCATGAAAATTTAATTAAGTATAAATGAAAAAGTCTTTTTTATTGATGGTGAGTGCCCTATGTAAAAATGAACTGGTTAATCAATAGTTCTGTATAATTAGTGATATCCCACATCGGATGTGGGATGATTTGTGATTGGCCTTATAAGCCCTGCCCATGAACTCATAAGTACCTACTTGGCTAGACCTTTTAAGGGAGGTAATGCCCTGTGGTGGGGCCGTAGATCCGGTCGTTAATGATGGTATTAGAGCCAACTCTCGAAAGCTCGGGTTGAGCTATTCAGTCAGGTTGCGATGGTTGGGAAAAACAAATGCAAGCCCAAGTATATCCCACATCAAGAAGATATTGGGGCAACGAAGGGTGAGCTAGGTATATCCCATATCGTCTAGAGAAAAAAAAATTGGGTTATGCACGATCGAGCCTTAGCGAGGACGCTAAGGCATAAGGTGGAAAGATTGTGATATCCTATATTGGATGTGGAATAATTTGTGATTGGCCTTTTAAGTCTCTGCCAATGAACTCATAAGTACCTACTTGGCTTGCCCTTTTGAGGGAGGCAATGCCCGGTGGTGGGGTCGTGGATCGGGTTTTTAAAAGGTAGTGGGTTCGATTTGGTGACTGCCATGGGTTAATTTAGATGTGTGTTGAGTGCATGAGTGTGTATATAGGTGTGTTTGCATGAATGATATGTGTGTGCGTGCGTGCGTGCGCGCGCGCTTGTGTGTGTGTGTGCGTGCCGTGCTCGTGAGTGTGTGAGTGTGAGTATGTGTTTGTGTGTTGTGTACAAATGTGTGTATAGTGTGTTGAACAAAAAACAAGGTAGAAGAAAAGACCACTACTGTGAGGTAGTCTGTATGGGGAGGACTGTGTGCTCTTGTGTATGTTTATGGATGGGGGTGTGTGTAAGTGCTATTGGGGGTGTGTGTGTGTGTTGTGTACATGTGTGTGGGGGCGGGGGGGGGGGGGGACGTGGGTGTGTGAGTGTACGTGTTGTATGCGTGGGTGAGTTGGGTGAGGGTGTGTGTCAGTGAATGTTGTGTGCTTGAGTGTGAGTTTTAGGGTGTGTTTTCATGTATATGTGTGGGTGGGGCAATAGTGCAATGTGTGAAGAAGTGGGTGTAAAATGGAGTGTTACGTGGAAAGGAGAAGAATAAGATGAAATGGGTTTGTAGGGCACGGACAGATTGGGTGGTACCACGTGCTTGAACAGGTGTACGACGGACTAGCATTAGATACGGCACATGCATTGGGTGGCGTACCGAGATCGTTAGCATGTGAAATTTTACATTAGGTACGTTACGCTATATTATAATTTCTGGTAAAATTTTATAATTTTCTAAAATTGTATGTATTTTTAATATTTTCCTTAAGTTCAGAATTATAAAATTCTTTTGGAGTTTTTCAACTCATGAAAAATTCTGAAAAATTATAGTGATCTTTTTTATAATATAAATAAGTCTCTGTATAAGTTTGGTGATTTTGAGATTTGATATGTTATCATTTTCGTATCTCGTGGGATTTAGTAAAACGAATAATTTATAAATAGTATTAATTAAATTCTGATTTCAACTTATATATACATAGGGAGATGATTTGTTGCTAGTGTTGGCAACTTAACATAAGTTGCGACCTATCTGGTTAATTTCATTTTCAGCCCCTCAACTTGTAAGCAATTCAACTTAAAACACTTCATATTTCTCAAAAAATTGAAATTAACCCTTCTCGAGATTAGAATGTCTTTCCTGACCAAAGGAGAATTTGGCCATACAAAATTGGTATCAGAGTCTAATCAAAGGCGAAGTCCAAACAAAAAACTCATGGAAATTCCTTCTTTATTAAATCATATGACATGAATTATACATTTAGACCATGGAGTTGAAAAAACTAAGATAACAGAATTATTAAATCAAATAATGGATTTATCTCATGAAACTTTAAATATCTATTGAACTCTAAACAAGATAACATCTCAGATATTAACTGAATTACACAATTCAGATAAAGGGTTAGGAAGTGAAAACTACGTCCTAAACTCAAATAACCTTTTTTCAAACTTTAGAAGTTATGACACTACCAATAAATGCTATAGCAACAAAATTTCATATATATTTGAAGAGGTTATACCATATAGTGTTAGCGAAGGAAAAAGAAAATCCTCTTCGAGTGGCTCAAAAAACGCCAAAGATCCCGTAAAGGGAAAAGGTGCAGAAGATATAGAAAATAATAAACGACTGTTTAGACAAAGTAGAAAAAGAAAAATCATTAAAAAAACGATCCAAGTGTTCTAAAAGAATAGGAATATAGACAAGAAGAAAAAAAAACAATATCAAAAGTAAATAAGCCATATCAGACAATCCCTCCTTCTATTTCACTCTCTCTAGAGTATTATCAAGCTCTAGGATTTGGTTCGTGGATGAAGAACTCGAATCTAGTACCCATTTTTGTTCTTGCAAAAAAGATCAAGCATGTTAGAGGCTCCTAACAATAAGGATCCTTCGACGAAATTTTGGTTACTTTGTACGGTATATTTTCAAACCTACTACATGCTACGTAGTAGACATAATTAATTGTTTAACATTGGTATCAGAGTGAAATTACTTCTTGATTCGCCTTTAACAAGCTAATATAAATTATGTGCATGTTACGCCTTTTTTTTGGGATATATATATATATATATATATATATATATATATATATATATATATATATATATATATATATATATATATATATATATATATATATATATATATATATATATGAGACCCATCAAGAAAAATTCAAAATTTTCAAGCATGTTATTCTGAAAATAATTATATGGTTGAGGATGAACTCCATAAAATTTCGTGATTATTGGATGCATGGTTTGTAAGAAATCACGATTTTATTTTTCAAGAAAACTGTGACTTTTTTGAATTTTGGGGCTCAAATTCGGAGCATGATATTTAGTTTTTATCATAATCAATTAGTACATAGTTAATCTATGTTGCATAAGCTTTTGAACAATATATGGAACGCATTATTTGGCTTAAAAATGAGACATATATGGCCTCTCAAAACTGGCTTCGCGGCATGACGGCTGCTGGAAAAATTAGGGTTTAAAGGAAGAAGATAAACAGTATCACACATGTGCCACGCACCGAATAAGCCACAGACGCATGCCATGTGCAACGCCAGCCAAGGCTACGGACACGCGCGTCCCACGCGCCCATGCCAGGCTGCCTTTACGCACACCCACGCACGTGCTCCAAACGCACCTGCTCCCTGAAGCTCCAAAAGCCCCACGCGCACGGTGGCCCATGGAGGCCGTGAGGGATGTTTTTGGTAGTTTTTGACCCCAACGCCTGCGAGTGAAATTTTTTCTTGGATTTTTGAGTTTTTCTGTGGTGTTAAATTTTATACCCTTTGTGTATATTCTCTTTAATTTTTTTAAACAAATTTTTATAAAGAAATGAGCTTTAAAATTTTGTTTTATACACACAAAATTTTTTCTTTAAATTCAAATGGTATATTAAGATTAAATTTACTGTTTGTCATCTTTTTAAGAATTTATATCTCTTTTTTTGGGCTATTTGTGTGTATTTTTGTGGTACTATTGTGGTCCCACAAACATGAATAATGCGCAAATATTAATTTTTGCACTTCGTTGGTAGAAATAAATATTTTGAAGAGCCATATGACATAGATAAATTCTAGTTTATTTGTTTGCCTTGACTCGTATATGTTTTAAATATGCCTTTGTTGAGGTATATTTGTTATGTTTTGATAAGCACACATTTTCTAAACCCAATTTAAAGGCCTTCTCCCCCATTTTCCTTGGAAGGAGAATGTAGCATATTCATCCATTTAATTGCCTTTCAACTTATATTTGAGCATGCTAGTTTTAGGTTAAATTGATGGATATTAGATTGGCATTTTAAATAAACGTATGTGCTTACTTTTGTTTTAAGTTATTAGAAGGCCAATAGGGCTCAATGGAGTCCTTGCATACTTTGTTGTATGGTGCAGCTTTTATATTGTTCTAAATTATCTTGTGGATGATTTATTACACTATGGATTGTATGATATGAAATTTATTGCAAAAAATTACTTGAAAAATATTTTTCCCAACTTACAACATGGGAGATGATTACGACTTTAGCAAAATTTTGGTTTCATGATGTGAGGAAGGGTAGTATTTTTCATTTTGATTTATTGAAATAAATAGAAGGATGGATAATTAATGTCTTTTTTCTTTACACAAACTAATGTAGTGAATAGAATGGTCACCAAGAATGTCACAGTTGATCTCATTAAGAGTGAGAAACTTAACGGAGATAATTATAACGTTTGGCATAAAAAGATGAAATTCATGTTGAATGAACAAGAGCTTATTGAGCAGCTTGCAAAATGATCTTATTGGGCGTTTGATGAATTTCCAACTTGAAAGCTTTATGAAATTAGCTCAGGTTCTCTTTTGGTGGAACCTCAAGTACGCGGCTTCGTAGCCTTGTGATTAAGTTAAGGAATACACAAAAGATCCTGAGCATACCATGAATGAACATCTAAGGGTGATGTCCAACACGATTGGTAAGCTAAAGGATATTGATCATGCGCTCACAGATGAGCAGCAAGTCAGAGCTATTATAAGGTCCATTCCTGCCTCATTAGCTAATATGAAACAAATATTAACCCATAGTGAAAACATCAAGAACTTTCCTAATGTTTCACAGCATGTCATCCTTGAGGCTAAGACTCAAGACGCTGACGAGACCCTTACTTACGTCGCCCAAGGGGGATCGCGCAATGCAAATGGCAAGTGCGGATGACAAAGTAAGAAAGGCAAGAAGGGAGAGGCTAGCACTTTGCGCCAAAAGGAAGGGAAAATAAAGAAAAGCAATAAAAGAAAACGTGGTGGAAAAAAAGATTTGTCTAAAATCAAATGCTCATCTGTCAACAACAAGGACACTTCGCTCGTGATTGTACTGAGCCGAAGAGGGTACCTTCTGAATCTCTCTCTCAGTTATGTGTTTTCTCACATGTGATGGTTGCTCATTCCCAACATGTGTGGTTTATGGATACATGTGCAACAAAACAAGTAGCACGTGATCGAGAGAGGTTCATAGACTATCACCGGATTTCAGCGGGAAGCAAATATATCTTCATGGAAAACAATTGCTCCAAGGAGGTTCTAGAAGTTGGTTCTTACCTGCTCAAGTTGTGCACTGGGTGCACATTGCTTCTTGAGGATGTGTGATATGCACCCACTGTTCGGCTTAATCTACTTTCAGTTACTGCTTTATTAGACAACGATTTTTCCTTCAATTTTAGTTTAATAAGTTGGACAACTTTTTTGGATGATGTTTTGTTCAGACATGGTTTTCGCATGAATAGTCCTTTTCAATTGGATTTAATTGATTATAAGCACTACAAGAAAACAGGGTTTTAGCGACGGGGTAATCCGTCGCTAAAAGCCAAAAATCCGTCGCTAAAATAATTAGCGACGGATTTACCGTCGCTAAATATCCCTCGTATAAAAGCCCGTCACTAATAGTTTAGCGACGGAATTTTTAAATCCGTCGCTAAATATGTCATTTTTACCGACGGATTTATTTTTAATTAGCGACGGATATTCCGTCGCGAATTATATTTTTTAGCGACGGATTTATATTTTCGAGACGGAATATTCCGTCGCTAAAAAACTTATTTAGCGACGGAATATTCCGTCGCTAAATAACTGATTGTAGGAATACTTTAGCGACGGAATTAATCCGTCGCCAAAAGTCAATTTTTTTTTTATTTTTCAATTACCCAGACCTGTAATACAATTTTCAAATCTCAACAACAACGCGCAATAATCAATACAGAAAGAAATATATATAATCAATTATAAAAAATATTTATAATAAAAAAAATTCATATATGTACAAGCCGGGAACCGGATATAGCCGGTTAGGAGAGGGGAGAAGAGTACAAGCCGGGCACGGGGGGGGGGGGAAGCTAGGAACGGGCACGGGAAGGGGCTCATCAGGGGTTCCCGAGTCCCGGATCTGGATCCTGCTGATCCGGGGCCGGGGCGGCCTGTCCAACAGTGCCCTGCTCCCTGATCATCCGGCACACCACTGTAGCAATGCGCTGGATCTCCTCGTCGTCCAACTGAGGCCGAGGAGCCGGTGTCTGTGGAGGGGCAGCAGGGGGTGAGGACGCTCCTATCACGGCACGAGCAGTCGTGCTAGGCAGGCCGCGTATGCGGCCTTTCGGCCGATTCACGACCTCCGGCGTATCCAGCCATCGCTTCAACCCCCCAGTACTCGCAGCCGTACTAGTGGACGCTGATGGCTGTCCGGACTGCTGCTCGGACCCCCTTAGCTGTTCATACGAGGCCTGCAAAAATAGTGGTTTAACGATATGTTAGGGCATT
The DNA here is from genome assembly GCA_033070095.1 of Escallonia herrerae. Taxonomy (NCBI): domain Eukaryota; kingdom Viridiplantae; phylum Streptophyta; class Magnoliopsida; order Escalloniales; family Escalloniaceae; genus Escallonia; species Escallonia herrerae. The sequence continues at coordinate 26,932 of JAVXUP010003358.1, read as the reverse complement.
AATTAACGAAACAGACATTGAGGATAGAAAGAAAAAACATTAACTTAAATAAATTGACTCACATCGATCCGCCGGGCAATATCTGAAATATAGTCGCCCGCCCGGTGCGTCTCGTCCTTGTCCTTCTTCCGCACGTGCGTCTGATTATAGGTCAGAGCTATGACCTCATCCTCCTCCAGATCCGGGTGCTCGACCGCGTTCATGTGTCGGACGATGTCGTGTGGCACCGACCCCCCCGTGTGCGTCGGATCTCTGTTCTGTCTGTTCTCAGTCCCGCTCTTACTCTTGGCGTCCCAACCTGGATCCGCAGCCCACCGATCTATCATCTCCCCCCATACACGGTGAGATATCCAATGTGGGGGATATCTCTCCATGTCCGTCATCGGGGCACCCGCGGGCAGCGCCTTCTTCGCCCGGTCCCGTGCATCGTGGAGCCATCGGCGGTAATTCTTGCCGATGTAGGCAAAGAAAGCCTGCTGCCCCAGTACCTGCTGCTGAGGCGTGTCAAACGTGAACCCCTCCTGTAAGGCATTCAATAACACAAATTAACAACATAAAACAAACTGTAATTTAACATTTACTAACGCTGAAAAAAATACTTCACCGTACCAGCCACTCCTCCCATAGGGCCTCCCTCGCAGCGGCATCCCAGTCCTTCCAGTACAGGCGTGGCTCGAAGAATCGGCCCTTCACAAGAACGCCGATCTTCGTCCTCGCCATATTCTCCAGGATCCTGCCAAAGAAGTAATTAAATTAATTAATACAGTTCAAATATAAATTAACACCCCAAAATTTTAAAATAAGGCATGAGGTGATATTTTTAGTACTTACAGGCCCTCCTGCGTGAGCGTAACTCTCTGTTTACGCTGGGGGTCGATGCGTACCCCGCGTGTCGGACCACGGCCTCGTCGAGATCCTACAAAACACAGACATTAATACAGTTCAAATATAAGGCTAGCAAAAATGTACGAAACACCGTTATCAACTATACCTGAGGTAGAACCCACGGAAGATGGAGAATGCACGCGCGTGTGGGATGAATCTGCGTCGGGCTGGGGCGACTGGGGCTGGGGCGACGGCTGGGGCTGGGGCGACGGCGATGGCTGGACGGCGACGGCTGGGGCTGGGCTCCCCGATGGCTGTCCGCGATCACTCTGTGCCTCGTCATCAGTAGGCAATGACGAGGTGGGACTAACCGGGGAGGAAGCAGCTCGGCGTCCAGCCCGGCCACGAATAGCCCGTATCCTATCCATATCTGACTTCATATAGATTATATACAAAGACATTAACACGTGAAAAACAATAATTTAGGCATAAATCATCATCGGCACTATATATATATATATATATATATATATATATATATATATATATATGAACGGATGTGCAAAAACACATCAATAAACACCAAGTTCTAAAATGTTACTACATTTTTCCCGTGATGTTACAACATTACAAGTCAATCATTTTCAGTTTGCGAATCATCTTCATCACTTTCCTCGTCGCCCTCTTCTTCGTGGGACTCGTCGTCCTCTTCATCTTCTAATTCATCCTCTTCATCAGTAGACTCGGTCACATCATCTCCAACACTTTCAACATCTTCCGCGTCATCATCTACGACTTCTTCTCCCACAAGAAGTGTTGTTGGAAGAGGAAGATCGTCCTCCTCGTTGTTGACCTCAACAGGAAACAAGACACGTGGTTGGTCGGCTTGAAAGGAGTCTAGCTCACTGTCATATGTCACGGGCAATTTCTTGGACTTGATAGTTGTATACCAATGAGATTTGGGATTGGCGACGTCCTCCGCGTAAAAGACTTGTACAGCTTGACTAGCAAACACAAAGGGCTCGTCTGATGCAAGTCTTGACTTGACATTGACATCTACAATCCCTTGAGAGCTAACACGGATTCCTCTACTGCATGTGACATCGAACCACGTACACTTGAACATTACCAGGCGGTTTTGGGAACCCAGATATGTTAGCTCAACAATCTCATCTAGCTCTCCGTAAAAATCCATGCAATTCTCGGCATAACAGTCGCCGTTGACCAAGACTCCACTGTTTTGGGTTTGTTTTGTTCGGTCATCATCTTTTACGTTAAACCTAAACCCGTTGATGATATAGCCTCCGTAACAGGATGTTTGTTTGTTAGGGCCTTCGGCTAGTAATTTCAAGCATGAGGCCACTGGTCTATCCATTGACTGAACCTATTGTAGATGACGGTAAAAATTAAGGATAAATCAGTATACTAATTGGCCACAGAACTGTATATAACACATAATATAATTTCGTTAAATAATCTTACACGGATTTTGAACCACTGTACAAATTGTGATTTCCGATGAGATTCAAGTCCAGCGGGATCAGTGATTAAAGATTCCGCATCGAACTCACTGCAAACCAATATGCATTTAACTCGCTTAACACACACTTTCAATTATGTACAGCAATGTAAGTGAATTAAGACTTTAACTTACTCAACGAATGCCGAAACTTCATCGCAATTTAGAAGGGCATATATTGTTGCAGCACTGTACTCTTCATCTGTTAGCCATCGAGTATACGTTCGGCCGAACGGACTACTTGACTGCTTGAATATTGACAATTGCCCTTCCAAATTTGTGCTTGCTCCGGGATCATTTCGGCCTAGTTGATTTAACCTCGTACCAACATTAGGCCCGAAATATTGACTACAAAAGTTTACAAGTTCTTCCGTTACGTAAGCCTCCGCAATTGAGCCTTCAACCCGAGCCTTATTACGGACTTTTTTCTTTAAATGGAACATGAACCTAGAAGTTTAGCGAATCGAGTTAGGTGGAATATCAATGATAACAGATGTCGCATTAAGTGTAAACGAACAACTATAACAATTTAAGGATTACCTCTCGAAGGGATACATCCACCGATATTGCACGGGTCCACCCATCTTAGCTTCATATGCCAAGTGAACAGGCAGATGCTCCATTGAATCAAAGAACGAAGGTGGGAAGATTTTCTCCAGCTTGCAAATCGTCACCACAATGTTCTTCTCAAGCACTTCCATGTTACTCACCCGGATCGTAGAAGAGCATATATCTCGAAAGAAATGAGATAATTCAGTCAAAGTCTCGCAAACAACCCGTGGCAACAGTCCCCGGAAGGCAATAGGAATGAATCTCTCCATGAATACGTGGCAGTCGTGACTCTTCATCCCTTGGAACTTGCATTCCGATACATTGCAACAACGAGATATGTTGGACGCAAACCCATCCGGAAGCTTCAAATTCTTAACCCACTGACAGACCTTCTCCACTTGTTTCTTGTCTAGACAGTAAGGTGCTTTCGGAAGTATGGTCCTCCCACTGACTGTCCGAGGATGCAATTCACGGCGTACACCCAACTGTTGTAGATCCCTTCTCGCTTTAAGGTGATCTTTCGATTTGCCCTTGACATTCATCACTGTGTTGAACACATTATCAAAAACGTTCTTCTCAATATGCATCACATCCATGTTGTTTCGGATAACGAGCGTCCTCCAGTAGGCTAACTCCCAGAAGATACAAAATTTTCTCCAGTTGTGCTCTTTCCCGAACCCTGCAATCTTCCGATCCGGCACACCCTTACCGTGTGGTATGTCAGTATCAAGTGCCTCCAGGTGTGAGAGTACTTCTTCACCAGATGGGTAGTCCAGTGTGACAACCTCACGCTCGATTGTCCCGTCAAATTTATCCTTCTGCCTACGAAACTGATGGCCCGGTGGCAAAAGCTTACGGTGACATCCGAACCACGAGGCCTTTCCGCCGTGCTTTAACGTATGACCGGGGTTCACGCCCATACAAGCAGGGCATGCTAGCTTCCCATGTGTGCTCCAGCCACACGTCATTCCCAATGCGGGAAATCATGTATAGTCCACATCAAAGCAGCCCTCATCTGAAAATTTTGTTTAAGGGATGCATCATATGTTTCGACTCCATGATTCCATAATTGTTTTAACTCATCAATCAACGGCCTTAAATACACATCTATGTCCTTACCGGGACTCTTCGGCCCCGGAATAAGCAACGACAAGAACATATACGGCTTCTTCATGCACATGCCTGGTGGAAGGTTGTAAGGGACAATAATAACAGGCCAACAGGAGTAAGGCGTGGTAGACTGACCGAAAGGGTTGAACCCATCGGTTGCCAGACCAAGTCTAACATTCCGAACTTCCTGAGCAAAGACTGGATGCCTGCGGTCAAACTCCTTCCACGCCTCTCCATCAGCTGGGTGTGTCAGCACATCGGCATCGTTGCTGCGAGTCTCACGGTGAGCCCTCATATGTTCAGCTGTACTGGAGGAGTAGTACATTCTCTGAAGCCGTGGTGTGACCGGGAAATATCGCAATATCTTCCATGCAATGTTTTTCTTCTTCCCTTTGTCCGGTTTGTACCTCGAATGATCACATACTGGACATAATGACAAATCCTTATTCTCTTTCCAGAATAATACACAATCGTTATTGCACGCATCTATCCGGTCATAGCTCAACCCAAGTTTCCTCATCATCTTCTTCGCGTCATAGTACGACGGCGGTAGCTTTTCACTTTCGGGCAGTATTTCTTTGATGAAGGTAACAAACTCGTTAAAACCTTTCTCACTCAGCCCGTGGTCTGATTTCAACTGTAATAACCTACTAACCGCAGACAGCCGTGTGTGTTTCGGAGCTCCATCCCACAGCGGCTCTTCCGCAGCTCTCAACAACTCATAAAACTGATGAGCCCCCTCGTTCGGCGGTTGTGGACTGTCGTTACCCCAGTCAACATTAGCATGCCCAGCATCCATAATCATATCTCGGAAATCATATCGTGCCTCCTCCCTAACTTCAGTTTGACTAGCCAGGTTGGACGACAATACTATCGTTTCCCCGTGCTGCGTCCACCTTGTGTATCCACCCATAAAACCGTACCGACGAAGATGCCATTTTACTTCAATTCTTTTTCTCCAGTGCAACAACTCACATCTACCGCACGGACACCTTATCTTATCAAGGTCAACATGTGCAGGATGCGCATAAGCGAAGTCGAGAAATTCGTCAACGCGACACTCAAAATCTTCAGCATTCTTCCTTTTCATCCAACTTCGATCGACTGACATGACGACTGAATTATCGTACTGTATACCACCTTCAATAATGACCAGTGATTAGGCATTGCCGATGTAAATATCAATGCATGAATGTTACAACATGTCTACATATTTCCCCTCCACTCTTGAACAGGTAGTGGTCCTATCCCATTCAGAAAAGCACATGTTTATAAAACAGTGAATAACTCATGCTTAGTCCGATGTCTGTGAAAAATTCGGCAGCACCTCCCCGCATTTCTCCAAGTACACCACATCGATTAGGTGTTCTAACATTCATCTAACCTTGCTCAGGAAGGTTTGACGGATGTTAGAACACCAGATCTGTATGCACCCGGAGAAACACACGAGAACGTGTACCAAATATCCACGACATAGAACATAAAGCATGAGTCAAAATACTGTTTTATAAACAATTAGCTTTTCCAAACTGTCCAAACTGGACATCCAAAGGCTCATTACAAGGCATTACTTTGTAATGAGTACCTTTGAACGGGAACTAAGGGTTTCTATGCATGCATGTGTTCAGAAATTGATAAGATATGCAAGAATCTTTCCGAAATATCAAAACTACAGAATGATCGTTGCATATGTTACCAATTCCACATTAAATAGAACTCGTTGGCAACGAGTTGAACCATCTCGTTGCCAATGGACTTCTCAAAACAACAATTAATATAAAGAAGGCAGGGTTTGTAAACAACGAGTAATTGAACCATCTCTGGGCAACATGGAGTAATTATGGGATGTACAAGGGCTAATTAGGGCTAACTGGGTTATTAGGGTTAATTACGATTATTAATTATAGCTGATTAGGGTTGATTAGGACTAATTAGGGTTATTTAGTCCTAATTAGGGTTTAATTGTGCCGAGTAGTGATGATTAGTCCTAATTAGGGCTAATTGGGCTTAATTGGGTTATGTTAGGGCTAATTAATGTTAATGAGGGATAGTTTCGGATAATTATAGCTAACTAGGGTTGATTAGGACTAATTAGAGTTATGTAGTCCTAATTAGGGTTTAATTGTGCCGAGTAGTGCTGATTAGTCCTAATTAGGGCTAATTAGGCTTAATTGGGTTATGTTAGGGCTAATTAATGTTAATGAGGGCTAGTTTCGGATAATTATAGCTAATTAGGGTTGATTAGGACTAATTAGGGTTATTTAGTCCTAATTAGGGTTTTAATGGTGCCGAGTAGTGTTGATTAGTCCTAACTAGCGCTAATTAGGCGTAATTGGGTTATGTTAGTGCAAATTATGACTAATTAGGCTAACTACAATCAATATGCGCATAATTGGGTTCATTTGGGCTAATTTGGGGTAATTACAGCTAATTTGAATTTCATCAGGTTCTTAGGGTTAATTAAAACTAATTAGGCTCGTTAGAGCTAATTAGGGTTAATTGATTTACTAAAATATTGTTAATCAGGACTAATTAGGGCTAATTATAGCCAGCGCTGGAGCCACGATTAGATTCCAGGGGGTGCATGCTAAAAATGTCGCATTAACCTTACTAACCTAAATTTAATGCACATTCAACAACCTCAATTCCGACACCTCATATAGGGTGTCGATATGGTGTCCGATACGTGTCTGACACCTCCGGACACGTGTCCGACACATACCGAAGCGTGTCCGATGCCTCTAGACACGTGTCCGACGCCCACCGACACGCACCTCCAGACACATCGGCATACGTTAATTTATTTTTTAAATGCTGGACACCGTCGATCAAACGTGGTGTCCGTGTCTGCGCTAACTAACATGTATCTCAATCCAATTGGGTCTCATCCTCCGTCAACAACCTCAATTCTGACACCTCATATAGGGTGTCGATATGGTGTCCGATACGTGTCTGACACCTCCGGACACGTGTCCGACACGTGTCTGACGCCTCCGAACACGTGTCCGACGCCTCCGGACACGTGTCCGACGCCCACCGACACGCACCTCCAGACACATCGGCATACGTTAATTTTTTTTTTAAATGTCGGACACCGTCGATCAGACGTGGTGTCCATGTCTGCGCTAACTAACAGGTATCTCAATCCAATTGGGTCCCATCCTCCGTCAACAATCTCAATTCTCAAATGCTCAATGCAATAAAAATTAATAAAAATCACACATTCAATCCAATTGGGTCCCATCCTCCGTCAATAATCTCAATATCTCAAATGCTCAATGCACAATTAACAATCTAAAATCATCAATTAACAACCTAAAATCATCAATTAATAATCGCAATTACTTCAAATGCACAGCTAATAACCTAAAATCATCGATCAATAATCACAATTCTAAAACGCACAATTAACAACCTAAAATTATCAAACAAATGATCAATGTTCAATTTAGGGTTCAATTACTTCAATTTAGGGTTCAATTAGGGGGTTCTATTGATTCGATTTAGGGTTCGGTTGATTTGAGGCATTAGGGTTCGGTTAGATTGGGCCAATCAATTTAGGGTTTAATTACGGGTTCAATTAGTTTAATTTAGGGTTCGATTCAATTAGGGCATTCAATTTAGGGTTCAATTACTTCAATTTAGGGTTCAATTAGGGGGTTCTATTGATTCAATTTAGGGTTCGGTTGATTTGAGGCATTCAATTTAGGGTTCAATTAGGGTTCGGTTAGATTGGGGCAATCAATTTAGGGTTTAATTAGGGGTTCAATTAGTTTAATTTAGGGTTCGATTCAATTAGGGCATTCAATTTAGGGTTCAATTACTTCAATTTAAGGTTCAATTAGGGGGTTCTATTGATTCAATTTAGGGTTTGGTTGATTTGAGGCATTCAATTTAGGGTTCAATTAGGGTTCAGTTAGATTGGGACAATCAATTTAGGGTTTAATTAGGGGTTCAATTAGTTTAATTTAGGGTTTGATTCAATTAGGACATTCAATTTAGGATTCAATTACTTCAATTTAGGGTTCAATTAGGGGGCTCTATTGATTCAATTTAGGGTTCGGTTGATTTGAGGCATTCAATTTAGGGTTCAATTAGTTCAATTTAGGGTTCGGTTGGATTAGGGCATTCAATTTAGGGTTCAATTAGGGTTCGGTTAGATTGGGGCAATCAATTTAGGGTTTAATTAGGGGTTCAATTAGTTTAATTGAGGGTTCGATTCAATTGGGGTTTAGGGTTTTGGGTTTTGGGTTTGCGTCATCTTAATTTTAATGTCCCTTGCCCAGTTCTGTCCCGTCCCGTCCCATCCCATCTAGATCCAACGCCACTTAACCCGATCTTGTCTATGGCTTCCTGCCACCAAAGTAGTCGCATAAGGCCTATTTTCGGATCAGAAGCAACATCCATTACTCTCGCCGTTTCAACATTGAAAGCGCGAAGAGCAAATCCAACCCACTCAATCTCCAATGTCTTTAACTTTTCACAGCAATTTACATGTATAAGAGGAAGACAGAAGGTATAGCGTAGAGCAAATAGAGAAGAAGACAAGAACTTTACCTCACGAGAAATACTGCCGGAGGTGAGAAACCGTTGTCTCCGGTGGTCCCGGTGGTCGATGCTGCTCTCTCTCTCAGTCTCTCTCCTCTTCACAGATCTGTCGGAGGTGAGGTCGCCGGAGTTGCAAGTGGTCGCTGTTGTCGAGGGAGGTCACCGCCGGGGTCGAGGGAAGTCACCGCCGGTGTCAAGGGAGGTCGCCGCCGGGGTACAGGGAAGTTGGGTTTTGGGATTTTTGAAGAGAAAAGCGGTGACAGTTTAAACCAGATCTGTGAATTAAATAGACTTTTAGCGACGGATTTATTCCGTCGCTAAACGTCCGTCGGTAAAGACCTATTTGTACCGACGTAGTTTTTTGCGACGGAATAAATCCGTCGCTTAAATAATATTTCACGGCGGAGTGTTACCGACGGAGGTTTCCGTCTGTAAAATGCTTTTTCACCGACGGAGTTTTTTGCGACGGAATAAATCCATCGCTTAAATAATACTTTATGACGGAATTTTACTGACGGAGGTTTCCGTCGGTAAAACTCATTTTAGCGACGGAATCTATGCCGTCGCAAAAGATGTCTTTTCTTGTAATGAAGTCCTCTTATTCTTATGTGATGAATGATAATATTGTGAATGATTCTGCCACTTGGCATGCGAGACTAGGCCACATAGGCCAAGATAGAATGACTCGTTTGGCTAGAGAAGGCCTTTTGAGCCCACTCACAAAATTCAATCTAAAAATATGTGAGGCTTGTTTGGTCAGTAAAGCATGGATGAAGCCTTTTGGAAAGGTTGTAAGAGCAACTCAGCCACTTGAGCTAGTTCACTCTGACATATGTAGACCTATGAGTGTAAAGGGGCGTAATGGTGCCTCTTATTTCCTTACACTGATAGACTATTATAAGCGATATGGTTACATGTATCTGATATCTCACCGCTATGAAGCTTTGGACCGTTTCAAAAGCTCCGTAGCAAAGGTTGAGAATCAGAAAGAGAAGAGTTTAAAAAAAAATCTTCGCACTAACCGGGGACATGAATATTTGTCCGATCACTTCAAGAAGTTTTATGAGGAAAAAGGGATACGCAAGCAACTTACTATTTCTAATAAGTTACAACAAAATAGTGTTGTGGAAAGAAGGAATATAACATTGTTAGATATGGTTAGGTCTATGATTGCGCAAGCAAACCTTCCAACATTTTTTTTTTGGATGCCCTTTTGATTATAGCTTATATACTTATTTGTGTGCCTTCACAATTAGTCAAATCCACCCCATATGAGCTTTAGAATGACTAAAAGCAAAATTTGGATAACTTGCACCCATGAGGCTCAGCAGGTTATGTTCATAGTACTTCTTATAAATATGGGAAACTAAGGCCTAGAGCTAAAAAGACTATCTTCTTAAGGTATTCTGAAAACTCTAAAGGTTATGTGATGTATGGTGTACATCCAAATGGTGAAAGACTAAAATAGAGTCTTGTGATGTCGATTTGTTAGAGAGTGATTTTACTAGCATTGGAGACGCAAGTAAGAATGTTGACCTCTATGAGCTAGAGGAGGTTGAAGCCACTTTACCGTCTCCAAGTGAAGGTGAGGAATTAGTTTCTCATTCAATTGTCGTTGAAGATAGTATAAGTGACCCTCAACCTAGTGGGAGCAAAGCACCAGGACCATCAGGTCAACAAGATTCACAACTGCGTAGAGGTGCACGGGGAAGAGTTTCACATTGTCATTTTGAGATTGATGGAAAAATTCTTATGTGCGCTCCAACTGATGAAGATGAGCCCACTTCTATGGAAAAAGCCTAATCTTCACTTGTTAGTAATGAGTGGATAGTTGTAATGAGGGATGAGTTGAGCTCACTGGAGAAGAACTAGCTCTAAGGGTTGGTTAACCTTCTGACAGGGCCCAAGACTGTTGAAAACAAGTGAGTTTTAAAAGTCAAGCGTAAGGCAGATGGGTCAATTGACAAGTACAAAGCATGTCTTGTGACGAAAGGTTATACCCAACAGCGGGGTGTGGACTATGAAGTCACATTTTCCCCGATGGTTAGATTTGCTTTTATTCGCCTGATCCTAGCTATTGTCGCCCAGCAAGATTAAGAACTTTGTCATATGGATAATTACAGCAGTGTCCCTGAAGTTAGGGTGAAATTACAGTCAAGGACATTAATTTTTAAAATGTAACATGTCATGACCAAAAACCTAATTTTGTAATACTTATATCTATCTGTCAGGGTTCTGTCCAAAAAGTATACTTTTTTTATAATGTCATCGTTACGTATTTTTCAAATGGCAATACTGCCCTTGTATCTTAATTTAAAAATTTTAAAAATTATTTTTAAAACCCCTAATTTAAAAATTAGGATTTTTTACAAACCCTAATCTTCAAATTAGGATTTTGAAATCTCAGCCGCAAGCAGCCCCCCTCGCCCCACGCACCCAGCCAGTGATGAAATGGAACTCGCAGTAAATGGGCTACCAACAATGGTAGACTGATTACCAGCCATTGTAGTATAACTCCCAACAATGGTTTTCTGAATAGGAAAATCATGCACAGTGTGATTTTTAGTAGCGACAAGTTCCCATGATTGACAACCACCACCGGTAAAGTAACTCCCACCAACACCATGCCCACTTCCCCCCCCCCCACCCTCTATTGCCGCGATGGTAGTATAACAACCGGCGATGGTTTTCCTACCTCCCTCATCCCACCACCGTGCCCACTCACCGCCCCCTACCGTCGCCGTCGCAGCCCAATCGCAACCAACCAACCAGCCGATAAATCAGCCCCATAAATAGCCCGACCAAGATCCAGCAATGAAGACAGTTGGAGATCTACAATCATCAGAAGATGGGCCACCGCACTAAGGACACAACAGGTCCAACAAAGAAGATGGAGGTCGCCGACTAGATCTGCCATAAGCTTGGTGTTGGGGGTTTTTTTGTGTGTCAAATGAAGAGACGGAGAGATAAAGAGAGAAGAGAGAGAAAAGATAAAAATATGGAATTTTAATTTTATTTAGGGGCAATCAGGTCTTTTCATCGAATTCGTTACGTATTTTTATATTCCGTTTGGTCAGCGGACATAAGTGCAATTTGTCTAAACTAATGGACACACTTATAATTTCACCCTAACATCAGGGACAGTGTTGTAATTATCTCTTTTTCATATGGATGCTAAGATTGTGTTTTTCACCCTAAGGGTTTTGAAGTCAAGGGACATGAGCGCAAAGTTTGCCATCTCAAACGTTCTATATATGGTCTCAAACAGTCATCTAGGCAGTGGTACTTTAGATTTCATCATGACATTACTTCTATAGGTTTTGAAATGATTGAACAAAACCATTGTTTTTACGTAAAATGATCCAGGAAAAGTATTCTTACCTTTCTTTGTATGTGGATGACATTATTTTGGCTAGGAATGATATGAATTCCATTGTCGCCACTAAGCAGTGGTTGTCCTTAACTCTTGAGATGAAGGACATAGAAGAAGCTAATTACGTGCTCAGGGTTAAAATCATATGTGATCGTCCAAAGAGACTTCTCGGTTTGTCTCAAGAGACATACATCAAGAAAGTCATTAAATGATTCTGTATGCATAACTCAAAACCCATAGACACTCAATGGACAACACGTTTAATTTAAGCATAGACCAATGCCCAAAGAATGATGAGAAAAAGAATCGGATGTCCAAAGTGCCTTACGTGGCTATAGTAGGGAGTCTGATGTATTTTATGTTATATACGTGTCTAGACATCTACTATGTAGTTGGAATGGTGAGTCGTTATTAGAGTAAGCCTGAACCCGCTCATTGGAATGCGGTGAAGATGATTCTTTGATACCTACATGGAACTGTTGATCTCATCCTGTATTATTCTGGTGGAGATTTATGACTGAGAGGATTAAGCGATGCTGATTATGGCAGTAATAGAGATGAGCATAGATCCACTTTAGGTTATGCATTCATACTAGGAGGTGAAGCTATCTCTTCGTGCAGTAAGAAACGGACTTGCATCGCCCTATCCACTATAGAGTGGGAGTATGTTGCCTGTTCAGTAGCAATCTAGGAAGCTGTTTGGTTAAGGCCATTCATACAGACTCTAGGGGTTAAAGCTTATGCACATGAGGCTGTCATTGTTCATTGTGATAATACAGCTGCCCTAGATTTTGTAAAAGACGCCAAATGTCATGGGAGGGCCCACCACATATGCCTTCGTTATTACTTTATTAGAACTTTAGTTGCGTAATGAGAGGTGACCATGAAGCATATACCTTTTGACAGAATGGTAGCTAATCCTTTGACAAAGCCTATTTCTATAGATGTTTTCCTTTCTCACATTAGGAGTTTAGGACTACGTAGGATTTGATATGTTTCTTATGGCATCTCATGTACAGCACAAGTATGCGGTGACATGCCCTTCAAACTGGTTTGTAGTTAAAATTCACTCAAACGAAGCAATGTGTTTGAAAATAAAGGTTCAGCATCAAGTAGTTACTAAAGGAAAGTGCTTCACCAACCCCATATAAAAGATAAAAACTCACATATGCACCTAGTCTCTTGTATCATGAATTTCAAATATTTTTAATTCTATTTTTTTTTCAAATCCTTCCATTCAGCTAAATGTGTCCCCAATTTCCTAGCAAAATGTAAAATACTACTAATATGGTATAGTGATGCAAAGTACCGAACAAAGATAAAGAGAAGATCACACCACGTGCACACATGTAGACACACATTCATACCATTCTCGATTACAGATTGATGTCTGTGCAACCGTGCCAACAATGGACTGAGAGGATAATTTCAGCAAAGGGAGAATACAATAAAAGTATTGCCCAGGAAAAAGGGTTCGCTGCTACGCGGAGGTGCCACAAAGTATACACTCTGAGTCAGTTCTAGGCAGGCAAAGTGGGAAACAGTAAGGATGGAGTAAGGGCTGAGAACAAGGCTCCCCAGACAGGTCGTGAGGGCTGGCAGAGCCTTGCAGGCAGGGCGACGACGAACAAGGCCGACGGTCAACAGTCCGTGTCAAGGGTGCAGCGTCAAGGGTCCGTTGACAGACGCCCAAATATGTTTCTCTCACTAAAATTCAAAAGAGAACGGCTTTTTAGAGAGAGAAAGTAAAAATGCCAAATGAGCCAAAGATCCTTGAATAAGCTCCAAAGTCCACTATTTATAGGCAAAAATGTGAATGTGTCATAAGTTGACATGTGTTGTCCTTTGGGAGCGACACGTCGCCAGGGGGTCCAAAGTACTGGTTCTCCCTCTGCCTGTCTGAGGAGACTGGTCACGTCGCTGTAGCATGGTCAGAGTAGCCCGTTGCCCCAGCCACCAGTCCAAGCCCTTACTGAATCCCACGAGGTGCGTCAGAGACGCGCAGAGAACCTGACAGCGGTCAGAGGTTGTCCCTGCAGCCAACTGCCAGGCGAACTAGGCACGATGCCCTCCGAGGACCTGCTCCCGTCCCGGAGTGACTCGGGGGTCATTGCCCTGATGGCGTCGACAATCAACAGTAACATGAATGGGCATGGTCACCGCTCAGTGCTTAGAGTCCTTTGTGGGGAAGTCTTTATGTCTGAGCCCCCTGCGGGTGTGATGTTGATGGCTTTAAGGTTGTGCCGACGATGGCTTCAGGGTTGTGAGCACATCCTGCTGCAAGGGCCGGAGCCCCCAGTGATTGTGCCGGCGATGGCTTTAAGGTTGTGAGCCTATCCCAGAGTTCAATTGAGCCAGCGATGGCGTTAAGCCCATCCCACAGTTTGATTGAGCCGACGATGGCGTTAAGCCCACCCCGCAGTTTGATTGAGTAGGCGATGGCTTTAAGGTTGTGAGCCCATCCCGTACAGAGGGTTGGAGCGCCTCCAAAAACATGTAACATGATTGTGGCGCTTGGGCGCGGTGCCTACATCATGAGGCATTGATTGTGGCGCATGGGCGTGTCGACGACTGTCGCAGAGACAATACTTAGTGCCAGGGGCACGCAACATGAGAAGGGGAGCACGGGAGCGGCGATGAAGGTCGCGACGAAGGCGCCGGGCGATAGAGTTGAGGAGCGGGCGCTCGGATGCTGGCGACGAAGGTCGCGGAGATGGTGCGCGGGTGACGAGAGTTACGAAGATGGCGCGAGGGCGAGAGGAGTCGTAGAGTTGGAGCGTGGGCGACAGGAGTCACGGAGCTGTCGTGCGAACACGGGAGACAAAGGTCGTGGAGATGGCGCGTGGGCGATGAGAGTCGCGGAGATGGCACGCGGGCGATGAGAGTCGCGGAGTTGGAGTGAGGGTGACGAGAGTCGCAGAGTTAGAGAACAGGCGACGGGAGTCACGGAGATGGCATATGGGTGACGAGAGTCACAGAGTTAGAGCACGGGCGACGGGAGTCACGGAGCTAGAGCGTGAGGACTAGTGAACGGTCGTCGCGGTGATGAAGCGTGGCGGCAAGCGACAATCGTTGCGTTTGCGATGCGAGATCGTGAGAGACGGTCGTCGATCGTCAAGGTAGGTGGCTGACCCCCTTGGTGGCCGACCTCCTAAGGTGGCCTACCCACTTAAGGGGGAAGGCACACCAAGGTTGCTTCTCAAAGGGAAAATGCGCGTGACTTGATTATGTGACGCTTTGACCAGCCTGTGAGCGTTGAAAAGTGGACGGTTGAATGTGCAGATATGTCATGAGAATTGGGACCTCCAGTGGGCCTATAGGTGTAGCCAAGATAGGGTGGGAACATAGCCCCCTACGTGCGGTGTGCACAGAGGGGCTACCCGAGCGGGCGTCGCACACATAAACACGTAGCAAGATGTTGATGTTGTTTGGACATAAAGTTGTTGACATCATCTTTGGGTGACGAAGTTGAAGAGTTGGTGGCTCGAGCGACGAGTGCTGGGCGACGGGCGATGGGGTCGCGAAGAGGACATCTGGATGACCGGCGACGAGGGTCTCAGAGACAGCCCCGTGCGATGGGCAACGAATGTCGTGGAAGTTACGCACGGAGCTGGTGACGAGGGTCGCGGAGACGACTCCTAGGCGACGGGGGACAAGGGTCGCGGAGACAGGCCACGTGCGATGGGCAACGAGTGTCGTGGAAGCTGCGCTTGACGCAAGCGACAGGGGTCGCGGAGTGACGTCTAGGCTACAGGGGTCGTCGAGTGACGTACGGGCGACCGGGGTCGCCAAGTGATGTTTGGGCAACGGGGGTGGCCGAGTGACGTCTGGGCGATGGGGTCACCGAGTGACGTACAGGTGACGTGGTCACCGAGTGATGTCCGTACAACGGGGGACACGGATACGGCCCTAGGGGATGGGCAACGAGTGTCGCGGAGATGTCACCCGGGCGATGGGCAATGGGCAATGATCGGTGATAAACAATGAGCGAGAGGGGTAGGTGGTTTGAGCTACCTCGCGCACCACCTACTAGCTGGGAGTGATGTTGGAGGACGTCGTGATGGTGGTGCGGCAAGGGTGTGATGACGGGCGCAAGCTCGTGGGTGATGCAAGGTTAGCCAGATTTGTGAGAAAAAAGTAAGTACGGAAAAAGAGATGAAATGGGTAGGGGAGGAGCAACACGAAGGTTGGAGAGCGAGATGCGCGTCCTGTCATCACGACTATTTTTTGTTTGTTTGTTAGCATTGCAAAAATGATGGCGATGGTGTTTGGTGATGGTGAGGTTGTTCAGCCGACATGGGTGGAGGCCTTGGTGTGAAGGTGGTTGTGCTGGTGCGATGGGTAAGGGCCGAGGGTGTAGCCTTGACTGAAGGTGGCCAAAGGTTGGTGAGTGTGGCTATGGGTGACTGAAGAGGGGTGGGGTTGGTCGGGGAGGTCGGCGTGGTAGGGGGTCAGCCAGCGGGGCTCAACAGGGGGGTCGACGGGGTAGGGGGGTCAGCCAGCTGCTTGGTGGTGAGAATGCCCGAAGGTTTGAACGAAAATGGCGAAGGGTCAAGGTTGCCGTGCGCTGTCGGGGGGCTTACGAGGTCGGGGGAGAGGAAGAGAGAGGGGGTCGGGATAGCAGAGGGGGTCGGCAGGGTGGTTGGGTCAGCGGGGTCAGGATAGCAGAGGTGGGTTGGCGGGGAGAGTGGCCGAAGCAAGAAAAACGGAGAAGGGGAAGAGGGGGGTTGGCGGCGGCAATGGCCTGTCATAGCGCCGTGGGGCTTGCGGGGTCGGGGGGAGGGGAGAGGAGAGGAAGAGAGTCGAGGGGGAGGGGGGAGTGGCGATGCCGGGAAGGGTCGGCCGGCTGAAGGCAAAGGCTGAGATGGGTGCTGCCGAAGATGGCTCGGCGGCGCAAGGAGGGTTGCGGCGCGAGGAGAAGATGATGAAGGAAATTAGAGTTTTTTGTGGGTTAGGGTTTCTGGGAGATGGGTTCGAGCGGTCGAGTAAACGGGCTGGCGGGTTGACCCGCTGGAAGCTAAATGAAAATAGGGGAAACGGGGCTGGTCAGGCGCAGGTTGCGGCCGTGGCGCTTGAAAAATGAAATTCGTCTCTCCGTTTTTTTTTTCAAAGCCCAAAGAGATTTTTCAACATCTATATAAATAGCATGAGAGTGGCATGAGAAATTTCTTTTGATGAAGAAACTCTTCAAAGTGGAAGGAAGAGAGAGAGGGGACGGAGGGGAGATAGATGAAACTTTTTTGGTTGAAAATTTTCTAAGTGCTAGGGAGAGCACCAAAGGGTGAAAAATTTTGTGAAAAGATTCTAAGTGTAGAATGAGGATGAGAAAGTGATGACCCGACCGCGAGCAGGTAGGGTGTGAGGGAAGTGGGGAGAAAAAAATCCAAGTGTTGAGAAACTTTTCCAAGTGTTGAAAAATTTTGCTAAGTATTAAGCTGGAGCAAGGGTGCCGAGGGAAGTCGCAAGGAATGATGACCCAACCGCAAGAAAAGAAGAAATTTTTCTAAGTGTTAAAGAGTGAAGAGGGTGTTGAGTGAAGCCGCGGGGGTGATGACCAGACCGTGAAAAATGAAGAAATTTTTCTAAGTGTTGAAAATATAGATTGGAGCTCGGTGGTGGGTCGGCATCGATGACCGATTCAATGACAGAGGCATGGGAGGGTTGGCAAGACGTGTTGCGTGCATGCCCATGAGGTCGCACGGCCTGTGGGGATGTCGGCTGACGGAGTTGAGACTTAGTAGCATGGCTCGAGCCACCCCGTGCACCGTGTACTAAGTCACTGTAATGAGAGGGATACAGAAGGGGTACGGAACTTGGCTTGCTTAGGGTAGGCAAGGGGTGAAGCCCCCAATGAAGTGGGACATAGCACTAAGGGTGGTGCCAGTAGAAGAATGTTAGTTTGAAAATTCTCCAAGTCTGGAAATGACAACCTCTTGGATGGCTGGGTTGAGGTTGTGACTGATATTCTGAGTAGCCATGCATTGCTGAGGCATGATTGCTTGGGTGTGCCAGGCAAGGAATGAACCGCACTGTTGGTAGTCCATGCAGCTCTCCGTTGCACATGCATGGTGCCTAAGTGTGGAAGATATGCAGTGTCACGCCCCGAAAACGGAAGCCGTGACTGTAATCAAAGTTCCTGAAGATACCGCTATAACTCTGGTGACAGTGATATAGATAGAGCAACTAAATCCTTTGAAATAAAATATCTCCATTGAACAAAAATCTAAAACAATTCATTCTCTGAATAATCCCTTACAAAACCATCTACTAAACGCAGCGGCTAAACAAATCACCTAAAATCAATTCTATCAAATTACCCACGTTCGGGTAAAGTTCTCAAAACAAACTGAAATCTAATTAACTACAAAGGACTCTCAAAGCTCTAATGTCGTCACACGGATCCTTAGTCACTTTCATGACCTGTGGCAAGGGGCAAGGAAGAGTGAAAGGGTGAGCTCGAATAGCTCAGTAAGGTGCAAAACGACAAGATATCAAAGCAAAAGTAACAGAGTCAAACGACAATACTTGATGGAATGGGCAAACAAAATTCTTATATCAAATGCCGAAACAAACGTGATTAAGCATTAACCTTAAACATATACATAATATGCCGGGAATGCTACACAATAAAGGTATACGATGACTATGTTGGTCATACGACCCAAACGTCGAACCAAACGTACAAACATCAAACGTGTGCTACCGGTAGCGTGCTAGCATCTATTAATCGCCAGCATAAAATCAAACGTGTGTCCAAAGGACCCTCTCAGTTCGAGAGTTGTTCAAACATAGTCGATAACTAGTCGTAAATTGAGGAGTACAAAAATACAGATTCAATGGGACTGAAATTACTCCACTCTGAGTTCCTTTGAGCTCAACATAACAGGAAATCAAATAATGGATGGCAAAGTGCTTAAAAGAGGAAATAGGAACCAAATTCAAGCTTGAGATTAGAAAAGAAAACAACACAAGAGCTGTTTCTTTCTAATGACCATTATTACATAAGTAATGTGAACCTGAGAGTTTTGTCCAATGATCGAAGGAATTCCCTGTGGTGATTTAACTCAAGGCATATGCATATGCATATGCATTAGAAACCAAGCTCTAGCCGCATAGAGTAAAACAAATTATGAAGAGGGGATTTAGGACAAAGGAGATTACCACCACCTAAAGAAGAAGAAGACTTTATTCTGAAAGTTTGGCTGTATTAGTACTGTATGAAGACAGGAGGCTAAAAGCACTACAGCTAAACATGTGTAACAAAAGCTCCAAAGTAATTAAAATGCAGCTTAGAAAATGTGTGAAGCCACTAGGAAATTCTGAAGCATTGCGGCAGTCCAATGATTTCAAAGGAATCCTTTGAAGTGAATTAAACTCAAAGCATAGAAGTGTATTAGAATTCAGCTACCAACATGTACGGTTGTGGGAGAATAGAAGCATGAAGGCATGTTTACTAACCAAAAACAAGAACACTGCCAAAGGAATAAAGCGTTAACGATAGCTGAAAAACCTTGCTGCCAACAAGCCACGAAACGGAAATTACGAGATGGTGGACTGAACATGGAAGAAATTCTAATGCCCATATTGCAGCACTTGACCATCTACAAGTTTGTGAATTTTAATGACATAGGGACTTTAGCAAAAACATTCAACTAGTAAAATCTAAGTGATACGAAATCAAGAAGACACAGCAAATCTACCAGCTGAAACAGTATAGAACAAATAGTTTGCAAGTTGATGGATGGGCTTTGCAGTCAACTACTAACTGAAGTGCCACTTCCGTGGCAGACTGCTGGAACCCTTTACAAGAATAAGTGGGGTTGTTTCAACAAACCAGCCACTTCTTCCTAAAATGGTCTCAAGTACCAAGACCCACCATGAACAATGGCAATTAAAAAAAAGGGATAGGGAATAGGATGAAAAGGAACAAACATATGGATTCTTGGGCAAATGCTTGTGCAGTACAAGAACAGGTGACAACCATCAAAAGCCACGGTCAAAGATTAATCCAAACTCTAATTTCACAACCGGCAATTCAACAATTAAATGCTTAGGGACTAAATTGTGGACAATAAATTGGATTAAAGTTCCGGAATCAATTTAATTGTATAAGACTCCATCTACAGAATCGTATTTTGGAAAACCCTTACCACAGCAAAGAAGATACGAATTCCCTTACCTTAGACGCAATTCGACGGAAGCTCAATCCTCCCAAGCCACGCTACTTGATTAAGCCGAAAATTCTCCAAAGGAACAAACAATTTAAGGCTGAAAAATGGAGAAGAGAGTGGGAGAGGCGGGGAGCAGGGGAAACAAGAGGAGGCTGGAAAAGAAAGAAAGACTATTTATATTAAAGCCCTATTGGCAATTTACACAAAACCCCCATGAACTTTATCCACTTATTCAAAAGGCACCAAAACTTTCATAATATTGCAAAAAGACCACAAACTTGCTTATTTAGTTATTTAATTATTTTAAAGTAATAATATAGCATAAAAAAATATTGGGGTATTACATGCAGACTGCAATACGATGCTCACCTCCCCAGCGGAGTCACCAAAATGTTGCCTAGGAAAAAGGGTTTGTTGCTATGCGTAGGTGCCACAAAGAATGCAGTATGAGTCAGCTTCTAGGTAGGCAAAGTGGGAGACATCAACGATGGAGTAAAGGCTGAGAGCAAGGCTCCCCAGACAGGTCGCGAGAGCTGGCAGAGGCTCGCAGGCAGGGCGACGACGAACAAGGTCAGCGGTCGATAGTCCGTGTCTAGGGTGCAGCGTCAAGGGTCCGGTGACAGAAGTCCAAATATGTTTCTCTCACTAGAATTCCAGAGAGAATAGCTTTTTAGAGAGAAAGTAAAAATGCCAAATGAGCCAAAGATCCTTGAATAAGCTCCAAAGTCCACTATTTATAGGCAAAAATATGAATGTGTCAAAAGTTGACATGTGTCCTCCCTTGGGAGTGACACATTGCTAGGGGGGTCCAAAGTTCTGATTCTCTGTTGGACTGCGGGTCCCCAAATTCGTGTTGTCCTGCCCTTGCAACATCTCTCTGCCTGTCTGAGGAGACTGATCATGCCGCGGTAACATGGTCAGAGTAGCCCATTACCCCAGCCACCAGTCCAAGCCCTTACTGAATTTCACGAGGTGCGTCAAGACACGTGCAGAGAACCTGACAGCGGTGAGGGTTGCCCTTGTAGCCAACCGCCAGGCAGACTAGGCGCAATGCCCTCCGAGGACTTGCTCTAGTCCTGGAGTGACCCGAGGGTCATTGCCCTGGTGGTGTCGACGATCAAAAGTAACATGACTGGGCATGGTCGCCGCTCAGTGCTTAAAGTCCGTTGCGGGGAAGTCTTCGTGTCGGAGCCCCCTACGGGTGTGATGTTGATGGCTTTAAGGTTGTGCCGGCAATGGCTTCAAGGTTGTGAGCCTATCCTGCTGCGAGGGCCGGAGCCCCCGGTGATTGTGCCGGCGATGGCTTTAAGGTTGTGAGCCCATCCTGCAGTTTGATTGAGCCGGTAATGGCTTTAAGCCCACCCCATAGTTTGATTGAGCTGGCGATGGCGTTAAGCTCACCCCACAGTTTGATTGTGCAGGTGATGGCGTTAAGCCCACCCCGGAGTTTGATTGAGCCGGCGATAGCGTTAAGCCCATCCCGCAGTTTGATTGAGCAGGCGATGGCGTTAAGCCCATCCTGCAGTTTGATTGAGTCGGCGATGGCTTTAAGGTTATGAGCCCATCCCTCAGTGAAGGCCGGAGCCCCTCCGGAAGCATGTAACCTGATTGTGGCGCTTGGGAGCGGTGCCTACATCATGAGGCATTGATTGGGGCGCATGGGCGCGGCGACGTCGCAGAGACAATACTTGGTGCCGGAGCACGCAACATGAGAAGGGGCGCACGGGCGCGGCAACGAAGATCGCGAGGAAGGCACGTGAGCGATAAAGTCGCGGAGCTGGCGCTCGGACGCAGGTGACGAAGGTCGCGGAGATGGCCCACGGGCGACGAGAGTCAAGGAGATGGCATGCGGGCAATGAGAGTCACGAAGTTGGAGCGCCGGCGATGGGAGTCGAGGAGCTTTCGTGCCAACGAGGGCGACGAAGGTCGTGGAGATGACGCGCGGGTAACCAGAGTCACGGAGATGGCGCGAGGGCGACGAGAGTCGCGGCGTTGGAGTGCGGGACGAGAGTCGCGGAGTTGGAGCGCGGGCGACGGGAGTCGCGTAGATGGCGTACGGGCGACGAGAGTCGTGGAGTTGGAGTGAGGGCGACAAGAGTCGCGGAGCTGTCGCGTGGACTTGGGCGACGAAGGTCATAGAGATGGCGCGTGGGTGAAGAGAGTCACGGAGTTGGAGCGCGGGTGACAGCAGTCACGGAGCTGAAGCGCGAGGACTAGCGAACAGTCGTCCCGGCGACGGAGCGCGGCGGTGAGAGACGGGTCGTTGCGACTACGGCGCACGACCATGAGCGACGGTCGTCGGTCGTCAAGGTAGGTGGCCGACCCCCTTAAGGGGGAAGGCACACCAAGGTTGCTTCTCAAAGGAAAAATGCACGTGACTTGATTATGTGACGCTTTGACCCGGCCTGTGAGCGTTGAAAAGTTTACCGTTGAATGTGCCGAAATGTCATGAGAATTGAGACCTCCAGTGGGCCTATAGGGGTAGCCAAGATAGGGTGGGAACAAAAACAAAAAGTAGAACCAGTCCGTGTGTTTGTAACCTTCTCAAACATATAAAAGGAGTAACCAATAGCAGACTGATATGCACCTAAGAAAGACTAAGAGGGTGGCGTCAACAGTCGGAAAGTATAGAGACAGACAGAACCAATTGGAACGTATAGTAGTAATGATCACACGGAAACTTTTGGATGTTATGGGTACTAAAGTTCCTGTACAAAATGGAAATGCCTTATCTGTGAGTGCGATCTGAACTATTGCTTGACTAATTAGAAGTAACCAATTAGGTTACAAAAGGCAGTAGATCCTTTAGATTCAACTCTACCTATTCTCCAGCATCTGGTCGCTGGTGAGGAAAATAATGAAATTACTTAGGGATAAGCAAACTTTGCAATTCCATAAAAGAACTTCAGCACATTGTAGAAATTGAGGAATCCTTGTGGGGTGAAATGATTCTAATTCAACTCACAGAAAGAAATATATCAGGACAACCTACAAGGCCAAACAACGATCATGGTCTTACTGTGCTGTGGCTCCTCCACAGGCATGTAGAAAGATGCCAGCAACTCTAAAAGGTGAGAAAGGCACGGTATTGTTAAAAGACAATACAAATCCTTTGAAAGCTAATTGAAACAAGAGAACTTATTGTGTAGCTGATTGAAAGCATCCTTCTGAAAGATAATAATTAATCCACTTTTCTTATCACCTCAATGTCAGCTGTAAGTGACTCGTAGAGTTGATATCTCTTACAGTACTATTTTGCTTAAAGGTGGAAGAATAAATTGCTACTTTCGACCACACCTCCTGTTCTTTTGTCCACTAACATCAAATATCTTCTAACTGTTGAACACTTGAACTGGAGAATCGCTTGCAAAGGTTCATGAAACAAGTATTGCGCATTATCAGTACTCTAGTCAGTCTAGTGGTTAGGTAAAGGTCCTTTCGTATTCATTGGGGTGCAAACATCTCGCAAACTGTGGACATGGCAATCGGCCCCGCGCAAATCTATTTACAAATCAACCAGAATGGTAAAAAAGAAGGATAACAACTAATGCAATATAGATTCTGGTATGCCCCAAGCAAAACAGAAGAGTCGATCGAGCGGATTTCTCTTGAGCTTTTCGTGCCTTAGTACTCTAAAGCAGGTCCATTGCACATTACACTGCAGCACATTCAGGAGCTTTCTTGACCTCATATCATAATCACAGTGACAGAAAGAGCCAATTTAGACAATCATACGCTGAAACTCATTCCTCTAAAATGTCCAGTAGCATATTGTTGTAGCAGTTGCTGCCAAGGTGGTAAAACTCGAGATAAAATCAGTCTTTGCCAAACCTGCATCCATGCATATGCTGTTAGGGTATGTCATCAGAGTTGGAACTCTTGAAGACCAAGTAGTTTAAGGTTTCGGGCTGCTAAGAACACAGAGCACAAGTTTCATCATTGATCTGATTCCAGTGCCTCATTTTATCTTAAGTAGTGAGACTTTACCTACAGCAAAACCAAAGCACAAAAGCAGCTTTAGGTATGTTGCCAGGTAACGAATAAGCTTCCCCCATGATACACAAGGTTAATGAGATCTAATAGCACTCCCTAGGGACTTTATGGTGACATGACTTGTAACCTAGTTGAAAAGGATGAAGCTAAAACATCGTGGTGAATATGGTGGATATTCATGGCGAATCTGATTTGCCCCGTCCTAACTAATAGTTAGCTGTTTAAAATTAAAGGATGGATGCAACTCCATCAACAGATGAATGGAGCTTCGACAAGATTTTACAGATAGGAAATTTGAAAATAAGGGATGACTTATTAGCTGAATCAACAAAACAAGATGGCAAGAAGATTTGCCGAAGATCCTGCACATGCTGGATGAGAAGATAACTGGTATGTGGTACATATCGATAATCAGCCACAAGCAGGCCCGTGATAGAGAACATTAATCGCTTGCTGTAGAAGCAAGCTAAACATACGCTGCATAAACTTTTTGAATAGTTATTCAAATAAAATCAACAGAGACCAGCAGGTTGATGAACTAAGGTCAGTTGCAGTCCAGCATACACCGTCTCAAGATGAATAGTAGTACGAAAAAGAAAAATCTAGCCCAAGAGTAAAGAATTTTCACTTGAAAAAGGGGCAACATAAAATACATACGGGCCATTCAATTAGGAGGAAATAAATATAGACATAAATCGTTTTATTTTAATTTACTCACAGTCAAAATTTCTTACTCACAATACCTCCACACATAGCTGATTTGAGAATATAAGTGCTACTTTCGAATCCTAGTGGACAACTACAAGTGAGACGAAATCACAACGATGTTATGACCAAAAGCGACAGACCATGCTACGACCTTCTGCATCCGATTTAAGGTAAGAGCAGGATCTCTGGAACAGGAACTAAACCTTTTCATCTTGACTTGGCATTTACAACACTAATATTCTCCAGCACAAAATTCCCAAGCGAAACAAAGTCCAAAACAAGAGCTAGACCTCTTCTATCTGGATATGATATTTGATGCCAAAGAAAGTGAGTTCGCAGTCGACGTGGAGGTGCCACAAGAAATGCAGTCCGAGTCAGATGCCAAGTGTGATGATGTGGGACACAGCAAGGGTGGAGCAAGGGCATAGACCAAGGGCTTTCCAGACAGAGCCTGAGAGTGGCAGTGCAGCGAGGGCGATGTCGCAGGGTTAATACACGACGACAGTCATAGTCCGATGCTTAGGTCTGAAGTCAAGGTCCTGTATGTATCTCTCTCTAGGATTCTAGAGTGAGAAAGTGAAAGTGTTCTGAAAATGTCCAACCTTCCAGATGAATTCTCAAAACCTCTATTTATAGAGGTTGATGATGATGATGTCATTACGCGACACGTGGCACTCCTTGAGAGTGACAAGTCACTGAGGGGTCCACAGCTACCGGTGCTCCACGGACTGTCGAATCGCATATTCACCGGCCTGCCCCGTACAGCGTCGCTCAGTCTGTCTAGAAAGACTGGCTCCCACAACGTTTGTGTGGCCAGAGAACCCCTTGATCTAGCCTTCAATCCAAGCCCTTGTAGAGTCCCACAGGCCTGGTAGTGGTGGGGAAGACCCGACACCCAACTGACAGGCGGACTAGGCGCTATGCCCTCCGAAGACCTGCTCCCGTCTCGGAGTGACTCGGGGGTCATAGACCATAAGATGCCGATGCGAGCCCCCAGTGCTGGAGCACGTAGGCCAATCACGAAGACACCCTAACGGAGATAGTGTCCGGAAAGAGTCGTATATCCCGCTGCTGCGAAGGGTCCTCGTGCTGGAGCACTACGAACGGAGCCCCCCGGAATGAAGATGGTGATAGCTTATGGTAACGAGCCTATCCCGCTGTTCATTATGCCGGCGATGGCTTTAAGGTTGTGAGCCCATCCCGTAGTTGATTGTGCCGGCGATGGCTTTAAGGTTGTGAACTCATCCAGCAGTTGATTGTGCCGGCGATGGCTTTAAGGTTGTGAGCCCATCCCGCAGTTGATTGTGTCGGCGATGGCTTTAAGGTTGTTAGCCCATCCCGCAGTTGATTGTGCCGGCGATGGATTTAAGGTTGTGAGCCCATCCCGCAGTTGATTGTGCCGGCGATGGCTTAAAGGTTATGAGCCTATCCCGCAATTGATTGTGCTGGCGATGGCTTTAAGGTTGTGAGCCTATCCCGCAGTTGATTGTGTCGGAAATGGCTTTAAGGTTGTGAGCTCATCCCGTTGTGAGGGGTCCTTATGCCGGAGCACTACCAATGGAGCCGCCCGAAAGCATGTAACATGATTGTGGCGCATGGGCGCGATGCCGACGGCATTAGACAATACCCGGTGCCGTGGGCACATGTCATGGAAGTGGCGCATGGGCATGGCGACGAACGTCACCGAGACAATACTTGATGCCGGGGCACATGTCATGAGAATGGCGCAAGGGCGCAGGCGACGAACGTCACGGGGATATACTTGGTGCCGGGGGCACGTGTCATGGAAGTGGCGTATGGGCGTGGCGACGAACATCGTGGAGATATACTTGGTGCGGGGGCACATGTTATGGAAGTGGCGCATGGGCGCGGCGACAAACGTCGCGGAGCAATACTTGGTGTCGGGGCACATGTCATGAGAATGGCGCATGGGCGCCGCGACGAACGTCGCGGAGCAATACTTGATAACGGGGCACGTGTTATGAGAAGGGCACAAGGGCACAGCGACGAACGCCGCGGAACAATACTTGGTGCCGAAGGCAAGCATCATGAGAATGGCGCAAGGGCGCAGCGATGAACGTCGCGGAGATAATACTTGGTGCAGGGGCACATGTCATGGAAATAACGCATGGG
>JAVXUP010003357.1:0-73135 GCA_033070095.1 Escallonia herrerae | reverse complement strand
CAAGTGAAAATATAGTTTTTGAAGTTACGACATTCCATTTAGCATAATTTTAACACTTGTAATTATAGGAGTTTATTTCATTGTTTTGAAGTACTTTTGAGGTGTTAATATAAAATTTACCTAATTAATTAGTCAATGTTTTATTCTCTTTAATATTTTGAGCGGTAGGTATGCAGTTTAAAACAAAACATCCATGGCAACCTCATGCAATCTCAAATCTTATTATGTAGTGAATACATGCAAGCTCAGGTCATTTTATATTAGCTTGTGGAACACGATGAATAAAGAAGACTGAGAAAGATTAGGATTTCCTGCTGTAACTGTGATCCCAAATGAGAGAGAGGGAAGAGAAAGAGAGAGGGAAGAGAGAGAGTAACCATGGTTTACATCCCCCTCTCTCTCTCCCCCTCTCTCATTTGGGATCACAGCACCCCTGCTGTAACCCATGCTGTAACCATCGGTTACAGCAGGGGATCCTGATCCGACTGAGACAACCTTAGAGAGAGAGTAACCATGGTTTACATCCCCCTCTCTCTCTCCCCCCTCTCTCATTTGGGATCACAGCACCCCTGCTGTAACCCATGCTGTAACCATCGGTTACAGCAGGGGATCCTGATCCGACTGAGACAACCTTAGAGAAAAAAGTTGCATGCCTTTCCTTTTCTTTCCATTTTTTTCTTATTCAACGTACTAGTATAACTAGTTTCTACATCAATGACAAAAGTAAAAAAGAAAATGTGTTTTTAGTTTTTATTAAGGCATTAGATGAAATTTGTATTTTATAATCTGCTGTGAGTTTCGTTTTTCAATTAAGCCAGAGAACTACAATGAAAGACAGAGTTTGAAAAGAATACGAGTTTTTATAGGTAATGAGCAAACGCATTCCAATTTTGTATAAAGACCCATTAGAAAGTATTGTTATATAAAACCAAGGTTCTTGACTTTAACCAACATTGTTGAATATATATAATTACGGTAGCACTAGTTAAATCTCATAAAATTATGTATAGTGTAAAGGTTAGAGTTATTGTCAAATATAGTAGATGACCGTTCTTTTGAAAACTATAAATTAAACTATTCAGTCTTTTACATACTAAACCTCATACCTAATTTTATTTTTGTTGATATGAAGGTTTATTTTTTTTTTTGTAAAAATGACTTTTAAAGATCATTAGTTAAAATTAAGTCATAATGATAACAATTAAAAAAGGTTTACTAATAAGTCTTATCATTCTTGTGAATTTCGTTAATTATAAAATTGAGGAGCCCATTATGTAGCATAGGGTGCTTATAAAAAAGTTGTTAGTTCGCATTTGCTAACCACGAATTTTGTAAATTTACATCTTACATATATATTTATTTTTTCTTTCGCATTGAGAAGGCTAAAGTTGTGATGCCAAGGAAATTGGGCTCGCAATCGACGTGGAGGTGCCACAAGGAATGCAGTCCGATTCAGATGCCAAGTATGTTGATGTGGGACACATCAAGGATGGAACAAGGGCAGAGACCAAGGGCTTTCCAAACAGAGCCTGAGGGTGCCAGTGCTGCGAGGGCGATGGCGCAAGATGAATATACGACGACAGTCACAGTCTGATTCTGAGGTCCAGAGTCAAGGTCTTATATATTTCTCTCTCTAGAATTCTAAAGTGAGAAAGTGAAAAATGTGAGCGTCTTCCAAATGAATTCTCAAGACCTCTATTTATAGAGGTTGAGATGATGATGTCATCAACCGACACGTGGCGCTCCCTAGAGTGACACGTCACCGAGGGGGTCCACCGGTGCCGGTGCTCCACTGACTGTCGGATCGCATATTCACCGGGCCTGCTCCTCACAGCGTCGCTCTGTCTGGAAAGACTGGCTCCCACAGCGTCGATGTGGCCAGAGAACCCCCTTGATCTAGCCACCAATCTAAGCCCTTGCAGAGTCCCATAGGCCTAGCAGCGGTGGGGAAGACCCGACACCCAACTGCCAGACGAACTAGGTGCTATGCCCTCTGAAGTCTTGCTCCCGTCTCAGAGTGACCCGGGGGTCATAGTCCCTAGGGGTGCCAACGCAAGCCCCCAGTGCCAGAGTACGTAGGCTAGTCACGCAGGCACCCTGGCGGAGATAGTGTCCCAGAGGAGTCGCCTATTTCGCGAGCCGAGGTAGCATCCTAGAGGAGTCATCTACCTAGCGGGAGGGGAGTCTGCGTGCTGGAGCACTTAAAGCTCCCTGGCGAAGATCATGTCTCGGAGGAGTTGCCTATCCCTGTAGGTAAGTCCTTGTGCCGGAACACTCGGAGCGCGTTAAGGTAGCATCCCAGAGGAGCTGTCTACCTAGTGGAAGGGGAGTTGAAAATCTCCCTGGTGGAGATAGTGTCCCGGAGGAGTCGCCTATCCCCGCGGGTGAGTCCTTGTGTTGGAGCACTGGGAGCACGTCAAGATAGCATCCCGGAGGAGCCTTCTACTTGGCGGAAGGGGAGTCTTCATGCCAGAGCACTTAGAGCTCCCTAGTGGAGATAGTGTCCCGGAGGAGTCGCCTATCCCCGCAGGATGCTGCACACTCTAGAGAGTGGGTCGAAGCATGTTCCACGACAAAGGCAAGGTGCGCATGATGTGGTGAAATGATGGACCAACGCGAGGAGCGTGGTAGTGTGACAGAGAGCCAGGGGGCGCGACTATACGTATCAGCGGCGCGGCGCATAGGCCTGGCTGAGTGTTGTACTGCGGCGCACAGGCGCGGGAGACGGGGGTCGTGGAGACGGCGCCAAGGTGACAGACGACGAGTGTCACGAAGATGGTGCCCTGGCGACGGGGGTCTTGGAGACGGCGCAAGGGCAATGATGACGGGGGTAAAGGAGACGGCACGTGGGCGCGGGCAACGGGGGTCGCAGAGACGGTGCCGGGGCGACGGAGGATGAGCGTTGCGGAGATGGTGCCCGAGAGACAGGGTCCCGAAGTCGGCGCGCGGGCGCAGGCAACGGGGGTCGCGAAGACGGTGATCTGGCAACGAACGATGAGCATCGCTAAGATGGTGCCAGGGCGACTAGCATCGCAGATAATGCATGGTCCTTTGAAGAGTAGTGAAGGTGCTAAGGGGGGAGGCCAAAGGTCAACCCTTGGGGGAAGGCCAAGGCCAAACTTGGGGAAAGGCCGAGGCCGACCCCAAGGGGAAGGCCAAGGCCAATCTCCATGGGCAAGTGCCATGGTGCGCCGACGGGCGACGGTCGTAGCGTGATGAGGCGTTGTGCAAAAATGAGTTTCTTAATTACGAAGTAACGTAACAAAAGTGAAAAGTGCAGGTTATTTGAGCGTGCACGTTTTGACCAGTTGAAAGTGTTAAAAATTGACTGTTGATTATGCCGACGTATAATGCAAAATAGGATCCCACTGGGCCCTTAGGTGCAACCAAGATAGATGATAGATTAAGAACAAGTTGTTCTCAAATATTATGAGGTTTTCATTTGGCTTGAAATTCAAATTAATCTAATATAAATTATATAAGTAATTTCCTCTAGAATTTGTATGTGGGACATAATAGTTAAAATTAAGTCCATGTTTATAACTACTTTCTTATCTATACTATAAGACTTACTAGTTAGCATCATTATTCTTGACTGTGTTATTATTCTAAAATCATATCCACTTCTTTTGTTGAGACTCCCATCCACTTTTACAAATTATACTTTACTTTTGTCACTAAATATTATAAATAATCTGACAATCGACAAAATTGAAGTATACCTTTTGATTAACTAGATTGTCATGATAAAATGACACCAAAGTATTTTAAGTGATGGAAGAAAAAAGTACAAGTGGTAAAAAATGGAGTGCAATCGTCTACTTTCAGATTAATCGACATTTATAAAGTTTTGGACGAAGAAGTTATGCATATTAATAAGTATGCTATGTCTTATTTGAAAAAAAAATGTATCATAGAATACATTAATGTGACAATCCTTAAACTTAGGGAGCTCGAAACAATAAAGTGAACTCGCCACTCTAGGAAATCGACGATAGAATTTTTTTTTTCAAAGAATTGTGATAGAAATTACATAATAAAATAGGCAAAAAAGAGAGAGATCGCCGGCTCGTCCGAACGCAAACAAATATATTTTTCCTCAAATTTGACGAATGAACGATAAAAATGTCTTCAAATAACTATAAACTGCTTCACAAGGCCCCAAGGTTGGCAATAGTTCCGCAGCTCAAGCTCCATAGCAGTACAGGATTGCTCTGTTTTTCAACCTCTGAGGCCTTGATGAAACTTCTACAAGAAACTGCTGTGGGGGGGTGATGGCGCGTTCTGCCAAAACAACTTCGGCCAAACAAATTTAGCAAGAGTTAGCATCATGAACATTTCACTTTATACGTACACAATTTTTTGAATTACGTGCGAGAAAAACCCATAAGTGGACATTTGAAGATCCCCACAGGTTGAAATATGGAAGA
Organism: Escallonia herrerae; assembly: GCA_033070095.1. Taxonomy (NCBI): domain Eukaryota; kingdom Viridiplantae; phylum Streptophyta; class Magnoliopsida; order Escalloniales; family Escalloniaceae; genus Escallonia; species Escallonia herrerae. The sequence goes on along the minus strand of JAVXUP010003357.1, from coordinate 68,705 downwards.
TACTCCATGTAGTAGATGACTGACTTTGATTTTGAAGGCAGGTTGGTGCTGGGAATGATCAGTGCAAAACCATGATAGAACAATGGAGGTAGACGAAAACGGAGAATAAGTTGAAATAATACCTGGTTCATGAGCGAGATTCTTACATAAGCTCTTCAAACGAGTCTGCAGCTGTTGCTAACTGATCCATCAAATCTCCACCTCTTCTAAGTGGGACAAAGGTACGAACCAAATAATCAGGCCGGCCGTTGCACCACTCTGATTCCGGCCACTTCAATGCATCCCACCATTCACTCTCTCCTTTGATCTCCTTCATATATTTGCTGGACACTTCCACAGGCAAAAGGGACTCGAGCTTTGGGCAGTTATAAATAACCATTCTGTCTAAGTTAGGTGCAATGCGCAAACCACAAGAAATGTTGACCAATTCAGGTAGATCTAGGAGTGATATTGTCTTCAAGCTGGGTAAAAAAGAGTCAAGCTTTGAGTTGGAAGGCTCAAGACTTACTAGACTGCTGATTATGGAGCAATCTTCAGCTACAAACGCTTTTAAGTAGATGAGATTGGCAAGCAACCCCGGGGTGAAAATGGTTGTCAACTTGGGGCATGTATGTAGAGCCAAAATCTTCAGATATGAAAGACAACCCCTGACGGTTGGCCCTTTCCAAATGCTCTCTAAACTCTTCATGTAACGAATGCTTAAGTACTGCAGTGATGGAAGTGCAGGTCTTTCACCTAAATCCAAGTCATATTGACCTTCATCATCATAATCATCGTCCTTTAGACTTCCGTCATCATCATCTTCATCATTTTTGTCTGATACGGTAGAGCACTTCGGAAAAACGTCACCACCATCAAACTCAATACTCATCTCCCTATCTTCTTCGTTGTCTCCTTCGGTATCTCCTTGATAATAGTCAGATCCGTCAACAATGGTTTGCATCTCACTGCATTCCACCAACAAGCAATATTTCAACTTACTTATTTCATCGATCTTGAAAACAGATAGCTTCCCCATAGTCCAATGGCGGTCTAGAAACAAAGCACTAGCATTTTTGAGTGCCTTCGCAATTATATCTGTGTTCGTCTCGCCATTTGTATATTTCAGATAGCCAGATTTCTCTAAAGAGAAAGGTAATTTACTTTTACTCAATTTCTCAAACTTCTCTTCAAGGTCATCTGGCAGATAAGATATGATGCGCTGAACATGGCGGCCAACTTTCAGAGTAAAATGTGACAAAGACGGAAATATCATTAGTTGATTCTTACTCCATGTAAGTTGCAGGAATTGTTGCAATAACTCAATGGTTGGAATGTACAACTTCAAGGTTTCCAAGTTACTTAAGCTAGAAAGTTCATTCATAATTGCCGCAACCTCAATGTACCACCCCACACAATCCGGATTCACATCAATGCTTAACTCCTTCAATTTAGTGAGTTCTGATAGCAACATTCTTGGACTTGCTGCCCCCAATTTCTTATTGTTTGTATGTTGAGCTGTACATCCATAAAAGGACACTTTGAAGCATTCCAGATTAACTAGATATTCAATTTCCCTGGGTAGCCTAATGACCTCAGTTCTGTCAAGATCAAGTACCTTAAGATTCCAGAGTGCTCCAATTTCAGGTGGCAGCTCCATCAGGAGTTCACAATCTCTCAAATAGAGTTCTCGGAGTGCAACGAGCCTCGAAATGGATGGCGGCAAAGATTTTAAGCTCGTAGAGGACAAGTCTAGAACCTGAAGGACAGGCATGTGCTCAAAGAATGAAAGAGGTATCTCTGTCAGATCATAGTTTATCTGCAGGAATAGTTTTTGTAGGAAAAGGCAGGTCGGACTTTCTGGAACCTCTGAGAGTTTATTATTCATTAAATGGATCTCTTCAGCATCCCACTCCTTAAGCTCTGGTGCCTCTGTTAATCCTGCACTCCCTTGCATAAGATACACAGGATGTGGACGGAGGATAAATCGATTCAGTAACACAAGTCTAATTTCTTCTCGCATTCGAATGGAAGTTTCACCAAATTCCTCTAGCAAGAAGGAACTGATAAGATCTTTCAAAATATCGTCTCCTTCTTCCTGCGTTTTTATTGATCCAGCCCTTATCCAACCAGAGATCAATGAATCTCTCAAGAACAGCGTTCCCTTGTCGTGTGATGTACAGTATTTGATACAATGTTTTGTTGCATTGCCCTCGCGTTGCCAGATAAATCTTAAAACATTTTCCATATCTTTACTTATGCCTCCTATTTCTGATGAGAGCTCTGATGTTAATTCATGCAGGGCAAGTTCCCAAACTCCACCATCCTTCACGCCACTCAAGGCCCTAGCTAATAGAATGATGGCAAGTAAATGGCCATGGCACTCTTCAACTAACCGCACAGCCATGGGTTTCAGAGAGGAGAAATCAACTGTAGACGAGTGGCCAAGGTTCTTACAGAACAAGTCCCATGGTAACAAATGATCCTCCATCCTGATCTCCAGATCCACGGGCATTACGCGATAAGCTATCTGTGATTCAGTTGTAAGCACTGTCTGCACGTGGAAACGAAACCCCGTTTTGCTGGGGCCAGGGATATCCAAGGCGTAAAGATTTATTGGCTCATCAATGCAATCCAGAAGCAGTAAGCAGTTGTAGTGTTGGAAAGGAACATTTACTGGCACAGAAATGTCAATACCTTTAGTTCTCTTCCTCCAAACATGTATCTGCTGTTTGATTTGCCTTTCAACATCTCTGATACTAAGATGTTGAGAAATGGAAACAAAGAGGACAACACTGAACGTGTTTCTTATTTCCGGTAGATTTGTCAAGGCTTTTGCTACTTCCTTCCCACCAATTCCAGAGATTCCAATACTTCTGAATGTTCTCTCCTGGATGCACTTCATAGCTTGGCGAATGGCGGAATCACTTGCCAATGTATACATCGCTTGTGGTGCAGGAAACTCTCCCTCTGGCCATAATCGAGGCTCACTCATGTTCTGAACCATGCCTTCTGCTAAATAGGGGACCGTATCAAAAGCAGCCTCAGTGAGAAGTGCTTTCACATCCCAAAAGAGTTCTGGAATGCGCCTAGATATGATGTTCCTACAAGTTATGTAGTCAACTTGGCCATTATTCTCACCTGAATGAACAAATAAGTCTCTCATATAGCCATTAATACGTGAAAATATGCTCGTGAGAGTGAAAACATCAATAGCAACTTCTGGTTTCATGGAATAAGACGACAAGAGATGTAAAACGTCCTTCCTCCTGCTTAACGCCTCGGCCTCCAGCTCCAAAGCTCTAATTTTCTCTTTAATTTCTTTCATTCCATCACCTTCTGATAAGAGTGCAGAATAGTCTCCTGGTGGCAAGGTGTTCCACGCCAAGAGTCTATAATATTCCATGAATCTCATTTCTAATGGATATAACAGCTTCCCCTTTTGGGTTTTTTGCGTCACTTCACTTGCAAGCAGCTCCATTTCTTCCCTGGATAAGTCGGGCCACGTTGGTTCAAGGTAGCACCATTCCATGAGTTTAGACTCTGCTACTTCCATGTTCTCTTTTCCTTTCTGGTCGTGTGAGGCCTCTCCCTTGACCAAGTTTTTACCAAAACCCACCCGCTTCCTCTTTGATCGGAGCATGCTAGTAGCCGGAGGCTCCGATGAGTAACCCTTAGAATCCTCCGTGATCTCACTTGGCTCGTCGTCTTGACTGCATCATTTATCATCTATATCATATCATATTATCATATAAATATATAATAGACGAAATGTTGTGCATTGTGGAGACGACACATAAACCTTTTTTCAATGTTTTTTTTTTACCCCCGTTAATTTTGCGACACATCATCCTCTTTTAATTATACGACATGTCACCATGTTTATTTGGGTATCATGTTCATTTTTCACCGCTAATTATTAAAGTCATATATGTATCATGACTCTTTATTATAATTTATAATTAAAAAATTCATAGGTATTATTAATAGACGAAGCGTTGTTCATCATGGAGGCGACACACAAGCTTTTTTTAGTGTTCTTTTCTCTTTTTACGCCTTTTACTTATGCAACACGTCATCATGTTTGTTTTGATATCACGTTCCTTTTTCACTTTTACTTATTAGAGACATACATGAACCATGACTCTTTATTTTGATATCACATTCTTTTTTCACTTTTACTTATTAGAGATACACATGCACTATAATTCTTTACTATAATTTATTATTAAAAAATTCGCAGATATTATTGACATGATTTTGCTAAACTTTATAAGAGTAGAAAACTTATTATGCATCTACTAAAACTCTACCTATTCACTATACTTATATATAAGGTCTAAATTTTCACTACTAACACCTCAAAAAAACTTTAAAAATTTACTTATTAAAGTCACACATGCATCATGACTCTTTACTATAATTTATAATTAAAAAATTCTTAGGTGTTATGGGCATAATTTCTCTAAACTGCACTTTCTAATACTCAATCTATTCAAGATACTAACATATAAAGTCTTAATTTTCATTACTAATACCCAAAAAGTACTTTAAAAACCTCTACTTATTAAAATCACACATGCATTATGACTATTTACTATAATTTATTATTAAAGAAATTCGTAAATATTATTGGATACAATTCTGCATCTTTTAAAACTCTACCTATCATTATACAAAAATATAAGGTCTTTATTAGACTACTAACATCTCAAAAATACTTTAAAAACCACTCTTTATTAAAGCCACACATGCACGATGACTCTTTACTATTATTTTTCACTACTTCCATCCCAAAAGTACTTTAAGGAACATCTACTTATTAAAGTCACGCATGAATCATGACTCTTTATTATAATTTATTATTATAAAATTTGTAGGTATTATCGGAATAATTTTACTAAACTTTATAAGAGTAAAAAATTAATTCTACGTCTTTTATCTATTGAATATACTTATATATAAAGTCTTAATTTTCACTACTAACACCTCAAAAGTACTTTAAAAACATCTACTTACTAAAGTCGCACATGCATCATGACTCTTTACTACAGTGTAATCTATTATTGAAAAATTTGCAGTTATTATTGACATAATTTTACTAAACTTTACAAGAGTATAAAACCTATTCTGCACCTTTTAAAACTCTACCTACTCAATATACCAACATATAAAGTCATAAATTTTACTACTAACACCTCAAAAATACTTTTAAAATAAAATAAAATCTCACAAATGTAAAATACGAAAATCATGTATGATGTCAAAGATAAATAATTCACAAATCAAGATCTTTTGAACATAATTTACATAGTGATATGACTTAATTTTTAAAACTAATTTTCAATTTTTTTTCTATTTTTGAGTTTTTTTTTGTTATCTTAAAGTTTTCTTAAGGGGTTAATAGTCAAAATTAAGTTCTCATATGTTCATACATTGATTAGGCAGAGTTTTAGAAAGTGTAAAATTGATTTTCTATTCATATAAGGTAAACTAAAATTATGGAAACAATAGCTACGAATTTTCAATAATAAATTGAAGTAAAGAATCACGATGCATGTGTAATTTTGATAAACATGGATAACAAAGAAAAATGACTTGAAAACAAACATGATGATGTATCGTAAAATTGATCTCAAATTCTAAATTGGGAATCATATACATTAAATCATGTGTGAAATCAAAGATAAATAATTCACAAATTAAGATCTTTCAAAATCAATTTACAAAGTGATATGACTTATTTTTAAAATATTTTACGGTTTTTTTCATGTTTATCAGTCTTTATTTTGTAATCTTAAAGTGTTTTTGAGGTGTAAATAGTTGAAATTAAGTTCTAATATATTGATACATTAATTAAGTAGAGTTTTAGAAGGCGTAGAATTAGTTTTTACTCATTTAAGGTAAATTAAAATTATGACAACAATAACTACGAATTTTTTAATAATAAATTAAAATAAATAATCATGATACATGTGTGATTTTGATAAATATGGATAAAAAAGAAAAAGGACTCGAAAACAAACATGATGTTGTATCAAAAAATTGACCTCAAATTCTAAATTGAGAATCATATACACTGATACATGCAAACAAAAAAGAAATCAAAGTGTATATGACTTACAAATAAAGAGCTTTCATTTCTATTTACGTATACAAAGCGATTATGACTTAATTTTTAAAAATATTCTAAAACACTAACATGGTAATTTACTTAAGAAATTAATTTTAATCGTGCAACATCAACTTCTAAATTAGGAATCATATACACTAACAAATGCAAACTAAAAAAGAATCAAACTAAATATGACTAAACTTTTAAAAGTAGTTAAATCACAGAAATAACAGTTTAATTTCATAAATAATTTTTGAGATTGCTGAATTCGCAAACATGAATGTACATGGAGCTACATATGCGACATGTCACCCCTTCTAATTATGGAACACATTATCTTATTCATTTTCATGTCTTTTTTCTTTTTTACCCCAACTTACTAGAACTATAATATGATTTATTATTAAAAAAATCGTAGGTCTAATTTGTCCAATTTTTGTATACCTTCTAAAATTAGAAAACTAACTAAGTCAACACCTTCTAAAACTCTATATAATCTATATAGTTATATATTATGCCTTAATTCTAACTTTTAACACTTCAAAAATATTTCAAAATAACAAAATAAAATCTTCAAAGGTAAAATACTAAAATCATCCCCTACTTATTAACTCTTTGCTATGATTTATTATTGAAAAGTTTTGTTGGTATAATTGTCCCGATATTTATAAATAATTAGAAAATTAGAAAATCAACTGTACAACTTTTAAAACTCTAAGTTATAGATATACATATTTACATATTAGGCTTTGATTTTGACTATTAACACCTCAAGATAACTTTATTAAAATATCAAAGAAAAGTACGACAACTATGTATGAAACTAAAGATTATACTCAAAAATTAAAAGGTTTTTCCTTTTTCATTTTATGAAAGTAATATACAAACCAAAAATGACCTAATTTTTCAAAATACGTCAAAATATCAAAATAAACGTGTATTTAAGAAATTAATTTTACCTAAATAGCACAAACTTTAAAAGAAAAATAATATACACCTAACACATCAAAAAAAAGGGGGAGAATCACACCTTATTTGACTTAATGTTCAAACAAACTTTAAAATGCCAAAATAAAAATTCACCGTTTGATCGTTCTTTTAATGCCAAAAATAAAAAATAAAAAAGAATCGTATGATCATTTTTTTAATATTATCTTATGCTATCATTTATAATGGTACGATATTTCACAAATTTAATAAATGTGGAATCAGTTCGATATTTACTATTTTGGAAGATTTTTCAGTTTATGTTTTTTTTTTCAAATTTCTTTTTATTATGATGATACTTATATGTGAAATGCATGAATGTGACATGTTTTGAATTTGATGGTTCACTTCACACGAATATAAATAAAGCTTAGTTCAAAATCATCGACATAACGCCTAGATAACCAATCTTAACTTTATCAAAATATATTGACACTCAAACGTACGGATACATAAGTCATTAACTATAACCGATCCGGACCTTGCTCGGCTTACTGAACTAGTAAATATATAATAAACGAAACGTTATGTATTATGGAGACGATACATAACCTTTTTTTTGTATTTTTTTTTCTTTTTACCCCTGTTAATTTTGCTAAACGTCATTCCCTTTTACTTATACAACACATCACTATATTTATTTGGGTATCATGTTCATTTTTCACCTCTAATTATTAAAGTCATACATGCATCATGGCTCTTTACTGTAATTTATAATTAAAAAATCCGTAGGTATTATTAGTATAATTTTACTAAACTTTATAAGAGTAGTCATATATGCATCATGACTTTTTACTATAATTTATAATTTGAAAATTTGCAGGTATTATTGACATAATTTTATACTAAAATTTAAAATAGTAGAAAACCAATTTTGCACCTTAAAACTCTACATATTTAATATACTAACATATTATGTCTTAATTTTCACTACTAACACCTCAAAAATATCTTAAAATAAAACAAAATATCACAAATGTAAAATATGAAAATCATGTGTGAAATCAAAGATAAATAATCCACAAATTAAGATGTTTCGAAAATAATTTATAAAGTGATATGATTTAATTTTTAAAAATGTTTTACCTTTTTTTTCGTGTTTATTTTGTTATCTTAAAGGGCTTTTGAGGTGTTAATAGTTAAAATTAAGTCATAATATGTTGATACATTGATTAGATAAAGTTTCAGAAGGTGTAGAATTGATTTTTCACCTGTATAAGGTAAACTTAAATTATGACGATAATAATTACGAATTTTTTAATAATAAATCAAAGTAAAAATCATGATGCATTTTAATAAATATGGATAAAAAAGGAAAATGACTCAAAAGCAAACACAACGATGTGTCGAAAATCCAACCTGAAATTATAAATTAGGAATCACATACACCAAATCATGTATGAAATCAAAGATAAATAATTCATAAATTACGATCTTTCAAAAATAATTTACAAAGTGATATGACTTATTTTTTAAAATATTTTATGTTTTTTTATATAATTTTGAGTCGTCATTTTGCTAATGCAAAGTGTTTCTCAGGTGTTAATAGCTAAAATTAAGTCATAATATGTGGACACATCGATTAGGTAAAGTTTAAGAATGCGTATAATTGGTATTTTACTCATATAAGGTAAACAAAAACTATGGCAACAATAATTATGAATTTTTTAATAATAAATCAAAGTAAAGAATCATGCTGCATGTATAATTGTAATAAATATAAATAAAAAGGGAAAGGACTTGAAAACAAACATGATAACGTGTCGTAAAATTTACGTCAAATTTTAAATTGGGAATCATATACACCAATACATGCAAACAAAAAAGGAATTAAAGCGAATACGACATAGAAATAAGACCTTTCTTTTTTATTTACGGAAGTAATGTACAAAATGAATATGACTTAATTTTTACAAATATTTTAAAATACCAACATGGCTATTTACAAATATTTTAAATGAGTGACCTCAACTTCTAAATTGAGAATCATATACACCAATGCAAACCAAAAAAGAATTAAACTGAATATGACTTAACTCTTCAAAGTAATTAAAATATAAATAAAATAATTTAATTTCACAAATAATTTTTAAGACTAATGAGTTAGAAATAAACAAACATGAATGTTCATGGCGCTACTTATGCAGCATGTCACCTCTTCTAATTATGCTACACATTATCCTATTTGTTTTCATGACTTTTTTTATTTTTTACCCCAACTTACTAGCATTTTTATATGATTTATTATTAAAAAATTCGCAGGTTTAATTTGTCTAATTTTTGTATACCTTATAAAACTAAAAAAAACTAATTTTACACATTCTAAAACTTTACCTAACCAATATACTCATATTATGCTCTAATTTTAACTTTTAGCACTTGAAAAGTACTTTAAAATAATGAAATAAAATCTTCAAAAGTAAAATACTAATATTATCCCCTACTTATTAAGTCTTTACTACGATTTATCATTGCACAATCCGTTGGTATAATTGTTCTGATATTTATAAATCTTATAAAACTAGAATATCAATTGTACAACTTTAAAAACTTTATGCTATAAACATATATTCACATATTAGGCTTTAATTTTGACTGTTAACACCTCAAAAGCACTTTGAAAAAAATTAAATAAAACTATGACAATCATGTATGAACCTAAAGATTATACTCACAAATTAAAAGGTCTTTTTTTTTTCATTTTGCCGAAGCAATATACAAACCAAAAATGACTTAATTTTTTAAAATACGTCAAAATATCAAAATAGATGTTTATTTAAGAAATTAGTTTTACCTAAATAGCTCAAACTTTAAAACAAAAATCCTATACACCTAACAAATGCAAAGAAAAGGACTCACACCTTATTTGACCTAATGTTCAAAAAAACTTTAAAATGCCAAAATAGAAATTCACTTTCAGAAAATAATTTTGAGTTAGATTAACTCAATCTCTCAAAGTTAAATCATATACACATTTTCACTGCTAGAGGAGTTAATTAGAAATAAATATATCCTATTCTAATGTCTATACTAAAATGAGGAAAGAGTCCCTCCTCATTTTAGTCAATAATGTAATAGTCCTTTCATCAAGATAAATATCTTAAAAGTAATAAGTATAGCTTACCTTAAGTTCAAAGATTTAGTCATTCTTATGTACGATGTAATCTATTCATCCGTGTACTTGAGATTTGTTAAACAAAATTAAAAATGCACTAGTCATAGGATGTTGGAGTAAGTCGATTGAAACAAAACAACTTTTCCTTTTAAGAGATGTATATAGATACAAGGCATAAGAAGGTTTCTCCCAGTCTTCTTGCTCATCGACTTACATTCCTTGTCCTTGGTTAGCTGGCTTCTTGCATATAGGGCAACCCCGGGCAACATGTAAGGTTAAGTTTGCACATGGAGTCCTAAGATTTTCTTTATTTTTTTCCTTTTCTAATTTAGTCTTCTTATTCTATTTTAGTATTTCATATATATCAAATGAAAATTTGTATTCGACTCTTTTCGTGCATAGCACGGGGTTTTAGCTAGTAAGATTTAGTTAGAGTACTCACGCTATATATTCAAATACATTACTATCTCATAAGTTGGAGTTTTTTTTATACTAAACTCAATTAATAACCTAAATTATTGGTATTTAATTATAACTTTTATCACCTAAAGTATTCAACAAAATTGGATGAAAAGTTTTGTACTTTTACTTGCACTATAGAAAAACTCTAAATAAGAAAGAACGTAAAAATACGAGAGATAAAATTATATATTGAAATAAATGTTAAAATTTACTGGGAGTTAATATGATTACTAGCATTTGAACAAACTTTAAATATGAAAAATATTAGCATTACTATAATCACCTAAATATATTATAAAATCAAAATTCAATCAACAATCTATAAAGCAAAAAGATAAAGTAAGCGAACATATAAAAGAATTTTTTAACTTCGCCTTTACGGTCTCTTCTATCACAATCTAAACGAAAAAGGCTAAACTTGAACAAACTTTTTATCTATTTGACATTCTTTTACTTAAACACAAAGTAGTATAATAATTACTAAAAAAGAACTGTAAGATCGTTCTTTTAATATTATCTTTAACTATCGTGTCTTATCGTACGGTATTTCAGAAACATAATAAACGTGAAATCAGTCTGCTATTTACTATTTTGGAACATTTTTACTTTTATGGTTTTATTTTATTTTTTTTGGTTCCTTTTGATTATGATGATACTTATATGTGAAATGCATGAATATGACATATTTTGAATTTGATGTTTCACTGCACGATAATCCAAATAAAGCTTAGTCCAAAGCCATCGAAATAAAGCCTAAATATCCAACATTAACTCTTTCAAAATATACTAACACTCAACATACGGATATTTAAGTCGTTAAATATAACCGACCCAGGCATTGTTTGGGTTACCGAACTAGTAATAATATATAATAAACGAAGGAAAAAAGGCACTGATAACTTCTTTATGCGACACATCATCACTTCTTTATACGACACATCATCATATTATGTTTTCAATATGAAAAAGACTTATAAACATTAGAAACCAAAAAAATATAGTATCTCCAAAAGTTTTCAATATTATCTTGGACAGGTTTCTTATTTTAAAATTAATTAATTTTATGTTAATAAGCATTATTTAATTTAAAGACTGATTCTAACTATTCTGAAACTCAACCTAATCAATATACTAATTTATTAAGATTTCATTTTGATAATTATGTCCTTAGATAGTATTCTCTAATGATGATGTTTAAAATCCGTAGACCCCAAAAAATAACTTACAAGATTTAGAACATATCGTGATCTAATAATTGATTTAAATTTTAATAGGATCCTTATTTTTAAACTTAATTGATTTTTACAGGAGTTGTGAGAATTTTTCGTAAGCCTTATATAATTTGAAAATATATTCTAATCATTCCAGAACTTAACATAATCAATACTTCTTAGAATTTAATATCAACTATAGTTAAAACCACTTTCTAATATAAACATAAAAACTCGTTTGTGTATATATATATATATATATATATATATATATATATATAAACGAAAATAATATTTTTAATTTAGAAGAAAAAATAATGCTACAATTGAGATTAAATAAAATAAGAGACTTAGAACAAAAGATGATCTAATAATTGATTAAATTTTGACGGGGTCATTAGTTTTAAGTTTTCTTAAATTTTGCAAGAACAATGAGAGTTACATTTATACGCCTTGTGTAATATAAAAATTAATTCTAATTATTTTAAAACTCGACCTAATGAATAAATTAACTTCTTAATTTTCACTGTTATATTCTAAAGCAACTTTTTAATGTGAATATAAAAAATCATATATCTAAAAACGGAAATAACATATTAGATTTAAAAGGAAAAAATAACGTTCTAATTGAGTTAAATGTATAATCTATATCCACACACATATATTATGTGCGCGTGCGCGCACACACACGTAATATACATAACATAACCATCATAAAAAAATGAATAATGTGATATGTGGATTTAATAAACGAATTACAAGTCAACGTTTTTAAATAATATATCAACTTACAAACTGGTTATATCCTATATATAAGGATTTAGAAAACAAATCAAATAAGAGATTTGAAAAAAAAAAAGAAAAGAAAGAGATACCATAAATGTACTCTTATTATATTTGAGGAAATATATAACCTTTACGATGAATTTGTTTTAAGTATCTCTACAAAGCTTATTGTAATTGAGTAGAAACTGACAATTTATTTTTAGCAGGACCGTAACAACCAATACAAGATATATTACTTTTATAGTTGATTAAACTCACATGAATAATAAGACTAATTAGTAAATATTAGACTAATTGTAAGTTATAGAACTAATTTTGACTGTAACAGAGTCAGTTATAATTATGAGAGATGATTGTTGTGTACATTCAATAACAATTATACGAGCTAATTAATCTCCGCCATATTATTGTTAGCTTAACATAAAGACATTTGCTAAATTTTACAAGCTCAAAAAGAATAATCTGCCAAAAATTGGTACACAAAATTTACATTATATTCTGATAAAAAAGCATCTTTGAAAAAATGCCACTAAAGACATTTATTAAATGTAAGAACTATAGTTTTGTGACAAATAATCGACCTATAAGATATGGAAAGAAAAGTGAAACCTTTTAGACGTAAACCTCATTTAAACTATATACTTTATTATTGCACTTACATACCACGCATTATTTTTTTACTATTAATACCTAAAAAACACTCCAAAACAAGGACGCATCTTTGCCGATTGAACGTCCTCAACATGCATTTTACAAAAAGTAGAAACAGACACACACACACACACACACACACATATATATATATATATATATATATATATATATATATTATTTTGTCATTTGTTTAACTTACTTGAAATTAATGAAATGTCTATAAGTCATTTAAATTTTTACTTAATCACTATTAATACCTATGAGGATATTTCTGGTCATTATCACGTTAAACCTAAAGGGAAGGAGTCATATATGAGCATTTATAATTAGAATGGATATGCAAAAAGTATCACCCTTTTTTCACAAATATAATTATATTTGCTAATTAGGGTTCATATTACCGGTAAGACTATTCAATTATTCTAACTGCTAAGCATGTATTCATCTAAAATGATGCTTGAAAATATAACACAAGCTTAAAAAGGGCAAATATTTAGCAACGATACTGTAACACATTTTACTCCTTGTTTTTTCAACTTACAGTTCAAAGAAATTAAACCAAACATATGTATACAAATATTACATAAGAATCGTTGGATACCATGTTTTATATTAATAAGTTAGTGATTATTTGAAATAATGATTCATGAAAAAGATAAGAAGGGACTATAACATTTACGATTCCAACAGTAAAGAACCATTAGCCTAACTTTTCAAGTTAAGAGACTTGGTTTTGAAATGTTACAGGATGAACCACTAAAAGAACTTAATATTACTATAACTTTGACAAGTTTCTTAAAGATGTTACAAATAAAGTATAAAAAATTTCTTACTAACAATTATAATTTTAACAAAAGTACATATTTTTTCTCATAAGATGTTAATCTCTTTTTGTTTCATGAAACGTTATATGCATTGATACACTTTTTATAACTTTTTAAAATATTTTATTAACTGATGCAAGTTTGGTTCAGGATCCTGGGCTACAATACCTGATAACTAAGGTAAACAACACAATGACAGTGCACCTTGATATATTTATAACGGACAATCCACTCTTGCAATTTGCATATTGGGTCCTCCATTAAGTCGATGCAATATTTTTTTTTTTTGGTTGTGCACTTGAATTAGTGGAAGTGCACCTTGATTTGTAGCATCTAATCGGGTCTTGCACGTTAGGAAGAGTATTACACATAATATACATTCTAATAGCTTAAGCTTTAAGACTACCGGTTAACATTGTTAAATGTCAAACTTAGGAGACTTGACTTTCTTAATAGCAGCAACTTTGACATTCACTATTTAGCTCTGTATAGCACCAGCATGACTATTTTATTAATCTAACGCTAATATTCATTTGCAATACTTCTTGACAACCTAAAACATAAGCTTAAAGAAGACAAGTCTTATCTAGGGGCTCTACTGTATTGCTATATGTTCTTTGTCGATCAACTAAAATTATAAAGAAATTACATGTAAACACACATGTATATGCAAATATCTCATAATAATTGCATGCAGCCTGATCAAAGAAACAATGCTATTTAATTATCGAAAGTGAATTCATTTTTTGATATTTTACTTAAGTTAGTCGTGATTAATTTAGGTACTGAAATTATTGTTCATAGCCAAACAAGATATTTTTTACAATGTTTGTTACGAAATCGCTCTAAATAAATATGTATAGAACACGATAACCAAACAAGAGAACACAAGAAATATGAGAGAACTCAAACCCACTTTGCACAAGTTAGATTTACAACGCTCCCTCACGTGTATCTCTCAATTGTTTTCCTACTCAAAGAAGGACTCTTCTTTCTTGACCTTAAACACGATACAAGACAGCTTACATATACTGGAGAAAGCAGTACTTGTTACGAAATCACTCTAGATAATTATGTATAGAACACGATAACCAAACAAGAGAACACAAGAAATATGAGAGAACTCAAATCCACTTTGCACAAGTCTGATTTACAACGCTCCCTCACGTGTATCTCTCAATTATTTTTCTACTCAAAGAAGGACTCTTCTTTCTTGACCTTAAACATAATACAAGATAGCTTGCATATATTTGGAGAAAGCAGTGATCTTCTCTATCCAACCAATGTGGGACAATATGTCTTATATATTAAAGGTCAAGTTGCTACCTTCTTTGAGTAACCGATGTAGGACATAAATACAAAAGACATATATCAACAATCTCCACATTGGCTTGTATTAACAAACCACTCTATAGAAAGTGTAGTATGCCTTTAGTACCTTCTTCAGGTGCTCCACCTTGCATCCCCCTTAAAGGTAGGGATGCACTCCACCTTGAACTCAGCAAGAAAGAAGATGAATCAAGTTCAAGCATCTCTGCCATGACTATCTTTGTGAGCATATCAACTGCGTAGGTCCTCGGCCCCATCTGCAGCTCACTATAGCAGAGTGTCGATCCCTTATCCAGCTATAACACAGTAATCCCCTTACATGCGTCAGCCCCATCCTTGGACACCAATGAGATCATCCATTCTGGTTGGCCTTCTTTACCTGCCATCATCATCACCCCACAATATGGATTGAGCGTAGTGCTCGACTTCTTTATAAAGTCCATCCCAAGTACCACCCCAAGCTCATCCATGTCGATGATGTTGAAGTCGGCCTTCCCTCTCCATCCGTCGATCCTCAAATCGACGTTCTTGACTACTCCCTTCGTCGATCGCTCCTCGGCATTCACGGTCGTGAACCAACTCTCATCCTTGATTTTAGCCCAAGCCACTCGGCAACCCTTGGACTCATGAAGTTGTGGGTAGCCCCGGTATCCACAAGTGCTTCTTGATTCTTCCCAGCAACCACTGGGCAAGCCCCGTCTCTTCTTGTTGTTCTTTCCCTTGTGCGGGCAATACCTCCTGTAATGCGGACCTGCACAGTAAAAGCATCCTCCTCTAGGCCCCCCCATGAGCCTTGTGGTCACGAGAGTCACCCTGCTTGCGACTTCCCTCATGCTTCTTCTTCCCTTTGTGATGGCGGCGACGTCCCTCGTCCCTACTTCCCTCATCATCGGTTGCCTTGGACGAGCCATTCTTCGACCTACCATCTCCCCCATCTTTGGCACGCTCGTGCCTTGGAGATCTTGACCTCTTACCTTGCTTGAAGTCTTCCAACCTCACGACAATCACCATGGCTGAAGCCAAGTTGTGAGGTTCCCTTCGCTGCAACTCTATGGCAACCCACTGCTGTAACTCGTTGGTGAAGAAGCATAGTCGCTGCCTCTCGGACATCTCCAGTATTTCGAGCATCAAAGCCAAGTACTCCTTCACATACTCGTGGATGCTCCCCTTCTGCCTTAGCTGTCGAAAGTTGATCATCGCCATATTTCTTACGCTCTCCGGATAAAACTGCCTTTTTAGTTCACGCTTGAACTTCTCCCACGTTTTGACGTCGTACCTATCCGTATAGCGACGCCTCCACCATAAGGCAGCTATATTTGTAAGGTACATGATTGGCGACTGCACCTTCTCCTCTTCATCATCGATGTCGAGGACTTCAAAGTACCGTTCCAAGTGCCAAAAGAAGTTATCCACTTGCCTTGCCTCTCTCGCTCCATCGTACGATCTCGGCTCCAACATTTTTTTTCACCTTGGCTGCGCCGCGATACACCCCTGCCTCGTAGCTCTTGTAAGCTCCTTCTTACAAGCAGCTAGTTCTTCTTGGAGCTTTGTGACTTGTCCCTTGAGATCCTTACGCCGTTGCACCACCCACTTGGTAACATGGGCGACCCTCTCCTCGATCAAGTCATCTGGCTCCTCCGTGAACACATCGACTTTCCGCTCTAGCATAGTTAATCGATTGTCTACCTCGAAGTCATCTAATCTATTGAAGATTAGCTCCACCTGACAGTCCGCTACACCTTCTCCTCGTCATCGATGTCGATGGCTTCAAAGTACCGCTCCAAGTGCCAAAAGAAGTTATCCACCTGCCTCACCTCCCTCGTTCCATCGTACGATCTCGGCTCCGGCATTTTTTTTCTCCTTGGCTGCACCGCGATGCACCCTTGCCTCGTAGCTCTTGTAAGCTCCCTCTTACAAGCAGCTAGTTCTTCTTGGAGCTCAGTGACTTGTTCCTTGAGGTCCTTAGCCGTTGCACCTCCCACTTGGTAAAATGGGCGACCCTCTCGATCAAGTCATCTAGCTCCTCCGCGAACACATCGACTTTCCGCTCCAGCATAGTTAATCGATTGTCTACCTCCAAGTCATCTAATCTATTGAAGATTAGCTCCACCTGACTTGCGACAGTCCGCTGCACCTTCTCCTCATCGTCAATGTCGAGGGCTTCAAAGTACCGTTCCAAGTGCCAAAAGTAGTTATCCAACTGCCTTGCCTCCCTCGTTCCATCTACGATCTCGACTCCGACATTTTCTTTCTCCTTGGTTGCACCGCGATACACCCTTACCTCGTAGCTCTTGTAAGCTCCCTCTTACAAGCAGCCAGTTCTTCTTGGAGCTCCGTGACTTGTCCTTTAAGGTCCTTGCGCCGTTGCACCTCCCACTTGGTAAAATAGGCGACCCTCTCCTCGATCAAGTCATCTAGCTCCTCTACGAACACATTGACTTTTTGCTCCAGCATAGTTAATCGACTGTCTACCTCTAAGTCATCTAATCTATTGAAGATTAGCTACATCTGACTTGCAATAATCCGCTACAAGCGCTCTCCAAATGCCTCGAGCTTGCTCCTGATGCATGCTTCGACATCTCCTGTCGCACCTCTCAAATCTTTTACCGTGCTTTGCCATATGTCAAAATTCGTCTTCCCATCGAATTGTTCACAGGCATACTTCATGGTCGTGTTGTTCGACATATTTATCCTCTCAAATCGATTTCAATTTTGTCCAAAAAATAAAACTGGAATGCTCTTGATATCACTTGTTACGAATCGCTGTAGATAAATATGTATAGAACAAAAATAATCAAACAAGAGAACACAAGATATATGAGAGAACTCAAATCCACTTTACACAAGTCAGATTTACAACGTTCTTTCACGTGTATCTCTCAATTATTTTCCTACTCAAAGAAGGACTCTTCTTTCTTGACCTTAAACACACAGCTTACATATACTTGGAGAAAGCAGTGATCTTCTTTATCCAACCAATGTGGGACAAAATGTCTTATGTACTAAGAGCCAAGTTGCAACCTTCTTTAAGTAACCGATGTGGGTATAAATACAAGACATATATCAACAATGTTAATGTCTTATTTGTCTCATGATATATGTTATGCATTAATGCATTTTTTAAAACTTAATGGTATGCTACATTTTATAAACTGGCCCAATCTTAGCTCGGGTTACTGACCTAATTTAAAGAAAAGATGGAGGAAGTTGGTATCATCTGTATCTATATATCTATGTATATAATAGTCGATACGAAAAATGAGCGACGTAATAAAACATAACCGTAACTTCTTTACATCGTCACATAATGTTAGTATTATAAAATTATATTTGTAAAAATTATATACGAAACATAAAAGTGTCGCTAAAGATCTCCAATATTATTTTGGATGGATCTTTATTCTACTTTCTAGATTAGTTAATTTTGATTTTTTTTCGTAAACCTTTTATGATTTGAAACTAATTTTAAATTATCTAAAACTCTGCTTAATTACAAGACTAATTTATTAAGACTTAGTGCAAGTTATTATATCCCTGACCAGCTCCAATACGAAGATGAAAATCCATAAATCCAAAGCATGTATATGACTTACGAGATTTTGAATGGTGTATATTTACAAATACCATAATCACTATAAACACATTATTTGTATAATTTTTTAAATAAGATCTCACAATCAACAAAATATTTACATCTCATATGTAAGACTTATAAAAGAAATGACATATGATATCTTAAAAGAAAACAAGTGATCCAATCATTCTTATTGTATTTGAGACAATCTGCAACATTAGCATAGAAAAATTTTCATTTGTGTAATTTTATAAAGTTTATGGTTAATGAATATAGACATATAATTTAATTTGGATAGGACCTTAAAGATCAACTCTTTTTTATAATATATCAAATTCAAATTAACAAGTAAACTAATTAGTAATCTTAGAAGTTGTAAGTATTAGTCCTTAAGTTTGACTACAATAAAGTTGGTTATAACTTAGTGATGATTATAAATGCATTTAAAAATAGTTGTGTGGATTAACCCCCATCTACTAATTTTCAGTCTAATATTGTTAAACTTTATAAATTCATTTTAGTTAATAGGCATAACCTGACAATATTCGGTATATAAAAATTATATTTTACTACAAAATAAGTGTTCATGAGAAAATACAACTAAAGGCATCTATTAGATGTAAGAAATATGGCTTAGCGATGAATAATAGTCCTATAAAATGTAGAAAGCAAATTTAAACCTTCTATCAAGGCACTTACATGTCAGGTCTTAATGTGGACTATTACCGCCTCTAAACAACTTCAAAACAATGACATGTCATCTTTATTGGTGGAATGTACTCATGAGATGCAATTTACAAGAATAGAGCAAAACATGTAGATAAAAGTATTTGGTATTGTTTGGTCATTTTGTTATATTTTTTTTTAGACAAAAGGTAATAACCTATTTAAAAGTAGAAAGATGTATATTTATAAGTCCTATTAAATGTGAAAACCAGCTCTAATCCTTTTACTTTTCTACTTAATCACTACAAACCTGTCCGGACACATGTCGGGTTACGAAAACCGTTGGTTGCAACACATCTGTCACCCAGGTGTTCCTTTGCAACTTTTGTAACAACATGGATTTTTTGCAACTACTCCAAACCATAAGAGTACTTTATGCAATTTTTCCATTTTCTATAGATAGCTTACCTTTGCCACATGATCCAATATGTGCAGAGTCTCACAAAGAAGATCAAGCACTGAATAGGGGCAACATTCACATATAAATTATTTGTCTCATTCCAACCATAATCTGGTGAATAATACTCCTGAAAATTTTCATAAATATTGTTCAAAGCAGCTTCAATAGGTCAATCGACTCATTTACATGTAAAAAGTCAGGTTAATATATCTTACCTTATTTTTCTGTTAGGTCCATCGTCCCCTGCCCTCGATCTGTCACTTCCTTCCTCACAAATTCCACTAGGATCACGCCCCATATCAAGGTTTATGACACCAGCATGCAGTGACCTGGTTGTACCAGGATGGTGGGATGGTATTGCTTCGCCCGAATTAGCTGAAAGGGTAATGTCCCCTGCAGATTCTGTTGCCAACGACATTAAAATAGAGTTTGGTTCAAAAGACACGCCGTTGCAGCGACAACCATTCATTTGTAGTTCGAAAGACATGTCGTTTCAGCGAAGTAGTCATTAAGAGGGAAGAAGCTTATAGGCACCTCTACAATTTGGCATTGAGCTAGAACCTGTGGCCAAGCATTCATCTGCTTTTTCAATCGCAAGAGAGCAGAGTGTCCTTAGATCACCTGCAATAGAAAGTCTGCTGACAATTCCCCTTGCCATCTTGATCAACACTCCATTCAATGGACCAACTTCTGTTTCTAATTTAGCCTTGGCTTCTCTAACAATTTCATGGAGATCTTTAAACCTGGAGGTCCCATCCAGTAGCCTGTAACTCAAGTATATTCTATAACAGAGAACATCAACACGTCGAGTATCCTTGGCTATAGTCAGCTGCTTCTTCCAACATCTGCAACAAGTCGCACCAGAAAGGCTCACAAAATTGTCTCCAATAGTTTATACCACATACACCACCTCCTCATCTTAGATTTGCAGATAGCTTTCAAATATTAAGGCACCATACAAGATATTGTTTCAGGAGAAAGCACAAGCTTCTCAATAAAACAATCCTGCTTGAATGCAAGTTCTCTAGTTACATCTAGAAAACTAGAAGTAAAATGGTGCCAAGGGATAAGTTTAACTTTCTGCATCATGCAAACTCGACTGAGGTAATCAAATGCATAAATTGTTTTGCAGAGAAACGGCCTCTTTGAACGAAAACTTGGCATATAAATTTGCCCAGTGCAGTCAGGTCGGTGATTTTTCTTAATGACTTTTTTCTTGGCTGGGGATGGGGGATTAGTAAGGAGTAAGGACTTACCCAAGTATCCCTGAAACTTTTCCACAAGAAGCACAACAATAACTCCCATCTAGCTGCATCAACTGTCCAAGATCAACAACCCCCACCTTTTCGTGTTGGAGGGCACACTCAAGATGGCAAGATAACCCACAGGAGTCTCCCTGACCAGATTCAGAGGTGCATTCCAACCAAAGACTAGGATCCTTATTGTCATCAAATAAGTGACAAATGCAGCAAGAACACCTCTTGCAAAAGGTGTCATCTACGGATAGAATGGCTCTACATGCAGAATTTTTACAGATCAATGAATTTGCACACTTGAAATCGGCACACTGCTCTGCAGCCACTGGAAGTCGGATAGGATTCTCTGCCTTCCTGTTTTGCATCTTAGAAGGCTGACCCTTGGGACTTGGAGATGCTTTTTTTGCCTCCAGATTCTTTATTGTTTTCTTACTTGTCTTGGGAAGTTGTTCCGCCATTTTGCATTTTGATGATGCTGAGTGCTTCTTTTCCTTATCAGAACAAGTTTGAAAAAGATCTTTGCGGGGACAGGATTTCACAAACTCTAGGAGAAGCTCTGGACTTCTTGAAGTGTCAGAATGTCCATTCTTTTCTGGAGTGCTTTGCACACTGGAAGAAAGACTTTGAACACCGGAAGCTGGATAGAGCAAACATTCCAAAAAAAAGTGAAAAGCATATCAAAATTGGAGACTGTACCTTAAACAAAGATTATTATAGCATATCAACTTTGTCAAACATGCAGGCACAAAAATTCTTCACGATTCAATAGTTAATTCTAATGGCGCCTGCTATTTTCACCAACCCAAAGCTTTCTAAGGAATCGGCATCTATCTACTTCTGTCGGTTTAGCTCACCGGGGTTTGCGTGAGCCAGGTAATGCATTCCTGCTTTTTCCTGTTCAAGTTTGAACAAGCCTCAAACATTCCTAACTTTTCCATCCGGATCCCAGCAACAACAATCTTATGAGCACACAAACTAATCATACGAATTTCTTGCTCCATCACATCTCAATAGTCATAAACAAGCCTCGAAGCATATCCGCAAGTAGCTTGGCTATTAAGCTAATGTAGTGTAACAACCTCAGCCCTAAAATTCCATGGAAATCAGACTGGTTTTTAATCAATTTTTAGCATCATCCTCACTCATTCCGCAAGGGCATTTCAGGGACAGACTAAGCTAAGTTTACATGTCCCAATTTTTAATCAAGACAACACTGAGAGATAATGGTCAACAAGATGCCATCAAAAAAAGGAAACACGTATGTTTGTCTTTGGGGGGAGGGAGGGAGAAATAAGCGCCCTAGATCAGCCAGTGACGAAATCGACATGGTTGCTGATTAACATCCTTCTCTCATAGAAAAGCTATAGTGCTACGCAAAACAAATCCTGCAAAAATACTTTGTTGGCCATTATAGTCTTATAAGATCCATCCTGGTTTAATATGAATCCATGAAACAGAATCCACCATAATTGAAGATACTGATTACTGTCTAACACCACACCTTGTAAAAGCAATTGGTCAGGCACTTGTAGGGCCCCATCACACATGCTCCAAAAGGCCAGAAGCTATTGCTGGCTATATATTATACATTGCCCTTACTAAAATTAGGAGTATACCAAGTGGTAGTTTATCAGCTTTAAATTACCTAATGCAATCATTCGAAATCTGCCCTGATAAATCTAGGGTCGACAAGACTCAGCAATAATCCAGCTGACTAAAAACAAAGAACTATGCAAGTGTAGCCACATTTCGCTGCAGTAGCCACATTAAGCTTACATTCATATTTGCAATGGTAAGAAAATGGTTATGGCAAGGGATCAGGTTTGCGGGGAAAAAAAGATGTTAGCCAAAGTTTTTACTACTGCAATACCAACCAGATTCTCCTGTAATTTTTTTTTTTTTTTGGGTATCTTTTTTGGACCATTTCTCAACAAAACTGTGAATGATATATAACAGCAGTGAGGTGACGCCAAAGATGCTTTCCTGTCCTTAAAATACCGGGACAGGCCTGTAGCCAGATTAGTCCAGACAGAATTGTGTGCATATTAATCCACGGAAAGCCAATCCGGCAACCCAGAGGACCTCCCCAGAACTCAGTTCAATTTCAAGATCAGAGTTAATTAAGATTCTTTGAACTGAGTGAGAGAATGTACATTCCAATTAGGGCAAGAAATTGCACACAAGATCAGCTGCTTCATGATTTTCTCTAGTTGGAAGGCAAGAAATATGCATGATAAAAGATCAGAGGAAACTCTATTTCTTTCCTTTTTTTTCCATAAATAAAAGATTCTCTAAGAACACAAAGAGACATTGAAGCAGAACATGTTATCTGATTAGAGCAATAAGCTTCTTATACGTGATCAGATCAATAAGTATTCTTTAAACCGTTAATCGAGAACAGCATAAACATCACATCATCTATATTGATCAGGTCCGGTTAAGAATTCGAAACTGATCAGAGTAACATATGCTAAAGAAGAAAAAAACAATTAAAGGGAGATCAGACTTCTTACGGTTGAACATAGAGGATCTGTAGATCACGTTATGAAAGACAAATGCAGGAAATAATTGACGCTAAGATCAACTTTCTTTTGACAAATGGAGAAAGAAAAGGGGGAAGATTGACGTGAGGAATCAATCCCAAACAAGCATCTCTGGACTCGGTATAAAAAGCAACCCACAGACAGAGATCGGTGTATTAGGGTTTTCTAAATATTTCCTTTACAACCTGATCCCCTGTCTTATGTGAACTTCATGTCCACGTCTATAGTATTATTAATCTAATGCAACACAATCAAAAACTTGGAAGAAGGAAAAATCAGGTTGGTTTATCCTAGGACCTATGTGGATCAAAAGTCGGAAAAAAACTTCAGTACAACAGTTAATTTTTCTTTACCACTACACGTGCCTATCTGTGTCAATTCATACCAACGAACGGATGCTATAAGGCTTGTTCCCCTTGCCAAGAACTTAGCTAGAGGCCCCAGCCCGGTGGTGGCCGGAAGCAGCATTTGTTTCAGGCCCACATGTGGGGCCATTCGCACACGCTTGATGGGGGCGCCTAGACAAAATGTAATATTTAAAACATCTATTGAGGTGGTATTAAAGTTTTGTTACTAGAAAGCAAGTCAGATCGAACATAAATCAAAATCCACTCTGCTAAGAAGCTTTCGGGGTGATCATCCAGTACCTTAAATGTACATTGGTGAGACCATCCGCCACCTCTTTTGCAATGGAATCTAACTACTAAAGACATGCCTACGGCAATTCCAAAATATTTAAACTTCAAAGCAAGTTTGTTTGCCTTGGGTGGCCAAATCTTTTTTCTTAGTTGGCAACCAGTATAGTACCTGATATCTTTACCACCGGAATATTTAGTTAAGGGGAAAGTTTACTAGAGCTTATGTTTCGATTTGGCAGCATTGAATATGATTGCTGATTTCCAAGTGTATAACCTATGGTAAAGATGGAAGCGGAAAACCCAAGTACCAAATACATGATGACTACATCTTTTATAAACTAAATCCCATTAATTTCTGAAATTAATATAAAATCATCTGCAACAATCAAGCACCTTCCTAATCTTCGAACTCGGGGGATTGAGGTGTCAAGAAAATCATAAATATGCTACCCTAATTATCGGAAAATTTTGTTAAACTTCCTTTTAGCTAACCAGTAGCGCTAAAGTAACTCTTTTTTCTATTGTCCAGGTCACTGTATAAATCTGTGTCCATGCTAATTAATATATCACCTGTCCTATTTGGCTTGGCACCTTTATGTTTAAAGCTTTCCTTTTCTCTTTTATCTTGTACGTATCTCTGTCTTGCATCCTTACAGCCCATTCTTAGGAGGATATTCATGGCATTTTAAGCTAAGACCCAATCCATAGATTAGAACGTAAGCTTTTCACAATACTAAGATAAACCGCATGATTTGGAATGTTCTATCCAATTCCTCTGTCAGATATTAGCTAAGGTGTACGCCTCTAAGTGGTTAGTCCTTAGTTGCAGGGGGCGGGGGCAGGAGCGGGAGCGGGAGCGGGAGCGGGGGCGGGGGAGCGTGGGTGCCTAGGAGAACTTAAGGTTGGGAGCGCCTCGAATAAATATCAAAACTCAAAAGGAAAGAAAACAAACTAAATGTAGAAATGAAAAAGTAGAAGTACAAGACTACATCAAAACATTAAAAGGTAACAGTAAATAGAATAATAGATTAAAAAGTAAAAACATAGCTCCATAAGATAGTCTTACTCTTACAAACAAAAGGGTACTGCATAGCTCCATATTCCATAACATACTTTTACATACAAAAGGCTATAACAGGGTACTAGTGGCAAAATGATATTCATTCTAATTACAAAGACTTAAGTTACTTCAAAGTTCAAATAAAATGCTGGGAGCTGGATTACTGGACTGCTGGAATTCTGCACTTCTCAGTTCTGCCACTTTTTCTTTTATATATGTTATATTTAACATATGAACCAAAAACTAGAGAGTAGAGACTAATGGAGAAAGAAAAACACTAACAGCCCTGTTATTTTAGTTTCCTTTTAATCCTTGCAAGGCGTAGACGCCTCTGAACTTCTTGATCTTGAGCTGGTGGAGTGGATGAATGAGGTGTTGAGATGGTTGATGTTGGAGTTACGGCTGTTGAGCTTGGGGTTGATGAACGACCAGGAGTCATTAGGTTTGTGGTAGTAATATCATCATCATTTCCTTCATCAATATCATCATCATTCTCATAAGCTTCTACTGCCTCCAAGGATGCTCCAGATTGTTCAATGTTCGTAATTTCTGGATTTGCATCCCAATTCCTGTAGTTTGACTCATAATCCTCCCTAAATCTTGTTAATAGCCTCCCATTATAGTGCACAAATACCAACTTCTCAGCCCTAGCAGCACCTAGCCTGTTCCTTTTCACATTGTGAATATAGGAATATGTACTCCAACACCTTTCAGCACAAAAACTATTGACACTCTAAGATAAAACCTTTAGAGCTAGACAATGCAACTCAGGTGCTCCGCCACCACACATGTCCCACCACGCCACAGCTTCCATTGTTGCTCTATCGGCAACGGCTTGAGGTTGAGAAAAACACCTCTGCAACTTACAAAATCAGATATTTGCTGCCTCACCAAACCAGATTCTGTTGGATCAGTAATCAATCTGTCAAGTGCTTGAAAGTACCTTTTCTGAACCTCAATATCAAAGTGAGGTTTTTTCCCTCTTTCGCCCCCTGGAGTAGGCTTAGAAAGTCAAGAAGAAGTGTAGTACTTAGGGACCAAACATAAGCAAGACAATGCAATGGTAGGTTCATTTTATCCCACCTTTCAACAACAAAATCATGAACTAGATCATAGACCAAGAGATCATCAAGAAGTTCATCTTCAATTAGCCCTGGCATTGTATCCATCTGTTCATATACCTCTCCGATGATTGCTTTATCGGAATCGAAAAACCTTATCATCTTGTAAATAGGCTTGGCGAACTTAACTAATCTGTCACATTTCCTCCAGAAATCATCATCCATAGTAGTCTGTTGAGTGTTATCATGCTCCTCCCTTACCCCACTTTTTCTCAAATTCTCCCATTGCTTACGTAAAACCATAGAAACTAGCCCAACTCTTACTGTTATAAGTCTAGTAAGAACAATGAAATGGTGGCCAAATCTGGTTTTTTTTACTTTGAGAAGCTCTAAAGAATGGAATGTCTTGACCAAAGATTGGCAAGAACTGTGGTTGTTAATATATTTCACAACTGATTTTGATCTCTTATATGTCTCACTAACAAATGAAAGCCTTGAATCTGAGCATTTGGCTATATCTTTCATCAGTAAGTTTAATGTATGAGGTAGGCATCCTGACCAAAATATCCAAGGGTATTTCTTCTCTATAATGCTGCCTGTAAGCTTGCAATTGACAGCATTATCAGTCAACCTGAACTACTTTTTCAGGGCCACTACTTTCTATTTCCTTCAACAATATCTCAGCAATATTTAAACCACTTTTTTCAATTGATGAACAGTCATGTGCACTCAAGAACATGGCTTTACCCTTTGAGGCAGTCATAACATTGATGAATGATTGAGTTTTGCAATTTGAAAATCCATCAGAGATCATTGGCAACCCATAGATATCCCAATCATCCATTAAAGGTTTAAGATTTTGCTTCACCTTATTGTATTCTCTATCTAATAGGGTTGTCCTAACCTTCTCATAATTTGGACACACATATCCTGCAGGTGCTAATCGAATAGCAGAAATCATATCATGCCAAAGTGGTGATCTCACAACATTAAAAGGTATTCCATTTCCATACATACACCTAGCAATCTGTTGATCAACATCTTCTCTATGGTTAATCCTAAACATCTTATCTATATCATTTCTAAGATGAGGAGGCACAGCTGACTTACCCCCGGAAGCTTGCTAGCCTTGGAATTACCCCCAAAAAGCTGATTTGCTGCCACTTCTTCTTGCACCAAAGCCTCTCTTTCAGACCTTGTGATTTTAGAACACATGTTGATTCCTGTCTTCTTCTTCAACCCCACTTTGCCAGGTATTGTGCCAATCAAATGGTACCGAACTCTTGTGTAAGACCCAGAGTAGGGCTCTGATCTACAACCAAAACTGCAAACAAATTTGTTTGAGCCTCCACCACCTTTAGCAGAAGATTCAGCATAAATTTTGGTAACATACTTCCAGAGTGGGGTTGCACTTGGCTCCTCATTCTCATCCTCATCAATTAGCTCTTCGTATTCAGGGGTCTCCATGGTTAGCTATTTGATTTTGTAGAAGGAAAATGGAGATGAAGAAGGGTAAGAAGTTTCAGAATGAAGGAGAGAAGTCTTGGAGAGAAGTGAGAACTTGCTTTTCCTGTTGTATCAAAGTGAATATGGTGTAATTGAAGGAAAAAATTGCCTCTGTGACTCTATCGTAATTGTAGGCTTGTAGTTGTTGGATACTTGGATCACTGTACAGTCTACAGTGCACACGCATGGCAAAACTAAGAGGATTTGACTTTTGAGGGAAAGCTGAGAAAGCATGGCTGAAAGTTCTATTTTTGACTTGTGAGGGAAAGCTGAGAAAGCATGGCTGGAAGTTATTTGCAGGCTGAAATTGCTCTTTGTAGTCATGTGTAGTTGTGTACTATCAAATAAATCATTACACGCATGGCATGGCTGGTCGTTGGAACTTGGAAACTTGTAATTGTAGATTTGAGGATATGGCTTAGATTTGAGTTTGGTTTCTTAGACTTTTTTGTTACACCTTTTTTTTTCCTTGTCACCAGTGACATTAAAGTATTATAGTATTAAACCAATTACATTCTAGTTAGTTTACATGAATATTGTGATAATTTTTTTCAATTTCTCTTTATTATTTTAGAACTTAATTAAATCTACATGTAAAGCCTCTAGGCAAGAAAGTTTACAAATGACGCTCTTTGCATAATCATTTTTATAAGAAAATGATTATGCGTGTATGTATCTAAGTTGTGCATTAATCGATTGTACTAGGAAGTGGGATTATGATTTAAACTGATATCAAGAAGACTACTCTTGTATAAGTTGCATCAACATATGATTAGCCGTATGCATGTTACATAGATATACATATGTCTAGGTGTGCTTGTTACTTTGTTTACTTTAGACTTATCGAGAATAAGATTGTACATGAGTTTGATCTCCAATGAGTTTATAACCTATAGTTATATCATTTATGCTTATTGAGTCAAGCTCATAATGTGACAGTTACTCCATCTCGCCAATCGATCTCAAACAAGTGCTTAAAGAATGAACAAGATTAAAGATTTTTGCATCTAGAGCCAAATGGAGTACGAGTTTACCAAGCCTACTTTGATCCAAGCTCATAAGATGACAATTAGCTCATCTCACGATTCGATCTCGAACAAGTGCTTAAAGAATGAACAAGGTTAAAGATTTTTACATCTAGATCGAAAACAAAGTATGAATTTACTAAGTCTACTTTGATCCAAGCTCATAAGATGACAATTAGCTCATCTCACGATTCGAGCTCCAACGAGCACCGAAAAGAACGAAATAGAGTCGTCTTGAAGATTTTTACATGTATGGTCATACTCATAATAGAATAATGCTTTGGCTAGGCTTGCTCTGCAAAGTGTAATTTTTTTTTTCCATTCACATGGTGCTACAATAGAGTTTTATGAAAGTTGTACAGTGTGATAAAAGTTTCCGAAGAAATATATCCTTACGTGCACTGTGCTATTGGTTAGAGCCACCCGAAGAAGGACTTTATAACTCGATCTTTAGCTCCAATGTGAATTATAAGTGGAGAAGACTTCGACTGATTTCAAAAGGTCATAAACTTTGCAATGTTTGAAAGCTTAAAATGTCATAAGTCATAACAGCTGGAATCGAGAATTGCAAGAAAAATGAGAGTGAGATGAGATCTTAAGTAACTTGTATAAGCTACATTAATAACTAAACATAAAGATCAAAACAATATTAATTGTTTGATTGCATAATCTAGTCACACGTGTAGCAATTTCATTGAAGAGGAGAGAGTTTCACTAATTCCATAAATTTATGTAACATACTTATGCATTTCATATGAAGATCAAAACACATCGATTTGTAAATCTAATTATATATAGTCATATGTAGTAAAGCTGAGAGAATTTTGTCAGCTCATCGTCTACTTGAACATTTTCTTCTCCCGCCACGTGGATTTAAAGTAATTTCTATTGATAATATATATTTTTTTCGTTTCTCTTCCATAGTTTTCAAATTTTGAGTTCCTAAAATCTCACTCTAATTTTTCTATCCTATTTTCTAGGTATTGTCCCATGTTTTTTTCCTCAAATTTTATATCTACAAACAGATTTAGATGTACCTAAATATCTCTATCTCATGTTGATTTTTAATTTATTACTTTACTTTTTAAAATATCATATCTGAATGCTTCATGTATCGTTTAAATATTTTACATTATACGTAATTCTTTGACGTCTAAATGGAAAATTATGCATTTTAATCATTTTCTTTTAAAATTGTTCAAGTACAAATTAAAAATATGACGGGATTGCTTTTAATTCCAATTGTTGGTGAGTTGGTGAAGATCCTAATTTGTACTATTACTTTTATTTACATTATTATAAAATATCGTTGTTAGTTATTAATATGGCTTTTATTAATAATGTGTGATAATTATATAGGAATCTCATGTGCACCGCATGAGATAAAAATTAGTACATATTAATATACTACATTCCTTGACTTCCAATACTTAATAACAATTGACATAATTAGTTATTTACAATATTTTGTAACTTATATTTTAAATATTTTCATGTTAGTTATTAATTATGAAAGAATATTTATGTATCACACATAGTGTGCCCATCATATTATCATGGTATATGGTAAAAGTTATATACTGACAAGGCATTTTTCACATTTCATGCAAGTCACTACCAAAATATATAACTTAAGATAAAATACATTTCAAAAGAATAACAATCATGGCATGTATTAAAAAATTGAACTAGTAATTGTATTAAGCTTACAACAAAATTCCAAACACATTATGACATAATATTAACATTTTTATATTAAAATCTGTCATTTCCATGTCAATCTACATAAATTGTGTAATAAGCAAAGCAAAGTAAAAACTAATAAATTATTTTTGAACACGTCACTTCTTCCCTTGGAAATGTGAGCACCACTAGCTTAATACGCAAGCACACTTATCAAGAATCCATTTTTCCTAGGCTGAAACTCACGCCAACTGCACATGGGGGCTGAAAGTGAAATGTTGAATTCACATGGGCCAAAAATGAAAAGAACTACTTTCGTTTTCATCAAAGCGCGAGATGGCCACAAAGATAATAGCTTTCACTTCCTGGAACCTCTCATCCGAGAGAGAAACCTCAGCTAGAGGTCTCCAAGCATTTTCATCGGATGCCTCCTCATAGTCCTTCACTCCTTCTCTTCAACACCATGTGCCCACTGATTTCCCAAACTGCTGGGTTCACTTGGGTGTCCAGTACATAGTTACATAAGGCTGGATTCTGGAGGGAGAAGAAGCAGAGCGCCAAAAGACGAACACCTACGCTCTTCTCCTTCTCTCGTCAGACTTGGAGGAAAGAAGGACACGGGGCCATGGGGAAGCGGGAGAGCAAAATCGATGCCCTTCTCCATTCTCTCGTGGCTCGTCAGTTGAAGATTTGGAGGAAGAAGGGCTTAGAGGAACCGGGGAAGCTAGAGGAGACTAATGACCAATCTCCTTCTCTGTTCTCTCTCATCTTGAAGATAGGAATGAGATTCCAGGTAACGCCTTTTCATCTTGTCCATCCTTTTAGTTCTGAGATTTAGATTGATTGACTTGCGTCTCTTCCGGCCGACGGGATCGAGCTCCCATGTCCGATTGGGACGCGTTTCCATGGAGTTCCTGTCATGGGATCCCAAAACCGCGGTTCTAAGAGAGAACCGTCGGCAGATATGGCGTTTCCTGCAACTAAGGGTTTGTCTATGAAACTTGAAGGCTTCCAAAATAGTTCTTTTAGCATTTCACAATATCCTATTCCACAATCATTATTGCTCACACATGCTTATAAAGAGAGATTTAATCCCCATCCTCAGAACTTGAGCAGATAACATGCAATTTAGTTTGCATTAATAACTTATGTCTTTATTTGACAATAACACATGGAAGTTAGGTAAACCATGCTTCCCCAACATAAAATGACTCAAAAGTTATTGCATAATTAATCACTACTTCAGCATAAGTTCAAGAGAAGTCTAATCTTTATCATATTAGACTTCCAGACCCTTAAAAGAGCTGATGGAACTCCTATAAGATTCCAAACGGGACCCCACACACTTTCTTTAATCTCTGTACATAATGAACGGTCGTTAGCTACCCTATAGCTTCAAAAAAAATCACTTCACCTTTTCCTCCAATAATGGTTTCTCCCACTTCCACCACCATCTTTGTTTTCGGTTTCCACACTATAACTTAGTTCTGCTAGCCAGGCTATTTTAGAGTGCCCTAAAGGCCTAAGCCAAGTGTACTAGCTTTCCACAAAAATCAATGTAGGATGTGCATAAGCTTGATGATAAACTGAGTGACCTGAAACTGAAAGCCATACCATGAGCTCAAATCAGCTACCAATAACTAGCATTTTGTTTGGATAAGGGATTTAGAGGGAGAATATATAAAACAGTAGATGGAAGTCATTACATCTAAGTTCAATGTCGTTCAATGTAGCACAGGCCTACAGTCGTAGACCTACAAATTGTAGACCAAAAGTCTATGGCAAATTATTGATATAAAGCTTTCACCTTTAGCAAGAAATTTATCCTCCAAATCCATGCCTTGAAAGATAAAGTAAGTTCGAGCGACCCCCCTGTGAAAATTGATTAGCTTTGAAGAATTATCATTTATTCAAATGCATTAGATAAGTGTTCAGCGTGAAAGAAGAAACATGATAATGCTTATCCTGAAAAGCCATCCACAGTTCATTTGAAAATGAACAAGAAATTTGATTTCTTGTAGCAATGACGCAAATGGGAAAGGGTACTAATTGAAAAAATAATGCAACTAAAAACTGTTTAGTCACAGAAATAGAACAAAAATCAGACCAAAAGATAGATAAGCATCCACGAAAGAAGCAGCGAAAAGGCCAGGTGTAACCAAAGGTGAGCTATTTCCAGCCTTGATTTTTGACACTTGTTATGCATTCTAAAAAGATATTACTCCCTCAATTATGTGAATTCCTTGTATAAAATTTGAACATGTAAAGGTCGATTTTACTCGTTATTTTTTGTCTAATTTGACTTGTCAAACAGTACTTAATTGACCAGAAATTACCGTCACCGTCAGATGTTCAAATTCTATCATCCTCAAAATTCTAAAAAGTCAAACGGAACAACCACTATGCAGTGGAGGGCATACAATGCTGAATGTACGTCTTCTCCACCTTAAGTCAAACTAATTTCGAAAGCTCGTACGACCAATGCTCGAGGCAAACACACCCAAGCTTACCCCAACACTAATTCGCATCATACTGACGACACATTACAAAAGATAACACAGTCAATCGGATCAGGAAAACTTATCAGCACGAATCTCGACCATCAAAACCCCAGCAGAATCACATAACAAACAGCGAAAAACAGCACGACAACACGAAACATGAGCACGGCAACAGATCTGAACACGCAGGCACAATCACCACACGCAAGCACACACCTGCACACACACACAGTGATACACGCGCAATGAAGGGGCCAAACATAATGGAACAGTACCTCGACCGAATGCGACGGAATCTAGGGGGTCCACGCCGAATGGAAGAGGGGGGAAAGGGTGGTTCGTTTGTTAGTTGTGTTGTGTTGGCTGGTGGTTTTATGGCTGCACGAAAATCTGCTCGAATCGGCTCGCTGCACGCTAAATGGGAAGGTGGGTTTGGGGGTGGGGCGCCGACGCTCGTTGAGGGAGCGTGCGCGAATTCAACTCCAAAGCACGGGCACCACTTGAGAGAGTTCTGATTGTTTCGTGTGATCGACGCGCTTCTGAGGCGCTTGTGGTATGAGGTCCTGGGTTTTTGTCATGTTATCTCTTTGCTTTTTACGAGAACTAGCCTAGATTAAGGCGAAAGGTTATGTACTCTAATCATGCATGTACAGGGTTTTTTTTATAAGGGTGGTTACCGTTAAAAACTCTCTTTTGAGTTTGTGTCTTAAATTAGGATTTGAATCTCTGTTGTAATCCATGGTTATAGTAGAGGTGCTGTGTTCAATATGTGAAAAGGAGGGAAGAGAGAGAGGGATTCATCTTAACACCCTTGCTGTAACCATGGGTTACAGTAGAGGATCCAAATATCTTAAACTAGGCTTGCGCTCTCACTCTGCGGGGTGTTATTCGTGACACAGTATTGTCTGCTCTTATACTCGTGTAAGTTGTTAAATCTAGAGTAAAATGTACCAATGACCAACGAACTATGACCCCTTTTTCACTTAAGTCACCCAACTTTTTTTTGTGCCATTTTAGCTACTGGACTCTGAAATATGTCCAATTTGATCATTCGGTCAGTCACGGTTAAATTTTCTCCGTTAAGCGGTCACATGATGCGCACATGGGACATCACAAGAGGGGCAAAATAGTCACTTCATTTCTCTCTTTCTCACAACAGATCTGGTCTTCCCTCTTCCTCATTTTCATAACAAACAGATCTGGGCGTCTTGGAGGTCGGCGTAGGAATGGTGGCAGTCGTCGTCGCGGGCTTGGAAGAGCTCCAAGGTGGTCGTCGTCGTCGCGGGCTTGAAGGATGGGTCGTCGTCCTCGTCGCGGGCTGGTGGTGTTGTACTGTGGTGGCAGATTGGATGGTGGTGTTTGCGGCGGGGCTTGGGTGGTTTTGACTGGGGGATGGTGGTGGCTGCTTGATTATGAAATAGTCTGAGGAAACTTAAACAAGTCACCTGCTCCGAGATTGATTACAAACTAGATTGAGGCTAGCCACATGAAACCCTTCTGCTCCGTTCTCCACCCATGCAAAAGAAGTCTTTATCCTCCAACTCTTTCTCAGGGTCAGACAACTTCCTTAGGTCAGCAGACATCATATTGATCTCTACTCCTCCCACAAACATGATGCCTCGATTCCCTTTGGTCGGTCTGTGACCCCTTTTCAATGACGGTGGTGCTTGTTGTTGGGTTTTTGTGAGTTGAGTTGTTTGAAAAACAACTTATTCTTTTTGTCCCACATTGCTTGGAAGTTGGTTTTGAAAAGGGTTTATAAGAGCAAAAGTGCTTTTACTTTACACTTGGTGGTAAGACTAGAGTGTGCTAGTCCCCATGCTACCCGCGTGCGGGTGCGCGCGTTATTAGGCGCACTTAGCACTTAGCACGCTTTCCGCGGTCGCGAAAATACGTGACTTATTTTTGAAAAAAAAATATTTTGTTTTTTCGAAATTAGTTTTATTGAAAAGGTGTGAGATTTATTTAAATTCAATTTTTGATTTATTGTCCGTTATTTTTAACTGTTACAACTGTTTTGATTTTCTAACAGTTGTGTCTGTCCAAAAAGTTCACACCTTTTCAGATTTATAAATACATGTTTTCAGTTCTTTTAAGAGACAGATTTACTGATTCTGAAAATTTCGAAGTCTTTTCTTTCAGCAAAATTTCTATAGCCAAAACGTACATTGCTTCAAAGAGAATTCCAAGAGGAATTTTCGATTTTACTGTTTGCAGATTCCTACTGACTTTGTTGTATCCTGGAGGATTATTTGTCACTAACCCATCAGCAAACTCATTTTCGAGTGGGGACAAATAAAGCCTTAAAGAAAGCGATCACGCGCCTCAAAGTCTTCATTTAGTGATTCTGATTCTCTTAAATTCTCAACAATTTTAAGGCTTTATTCTGTTCTGCTACAATGGATTCGGAGTCAATCAAAGTGATGAATCAAGACTTGGTGAAACTGGATCGTTTTGATGGCAACAACTATGCTCGATGGAAGGACAAGATGATGTTTCTTCTCACTGCTTTAAGGATTTCATACATTCTGGATCCTGAATTGCCGCCACCACCAGAGGAACCAAGGACTTCTGCAGAAGGTGTTCCACCCGATGCCGAAGAATTTGAGCGTGTTAAGAAGGAAAGGAAGAAACGCGAAGAAGACGAACTTCTGTGCCGTGGACACATTCTGAATGGGTTGTCAGATCGTTTATACGACTTGTTCACCAAAATCAAATCTGCCCGTGATATTTGGAGTGCGTTGGACTACAAGTATAAAGCTGAAGAAGAAGGTACGAATAAATACCTGATTGCTCAGTACTTCGATTTTGTAATGGTTGATGATAAACCTGTGTTAGAACAAGTCCATGCTCTTCAAGTGATTGTTAATAAGATTCGAGCCCTCAAGATTAGCCTTCCAGAATCGTTTCAAGTAGGGGCTATAATTGCAAGTTAGAGGACTTTACATTGGAACAGTTTCAGAAACACCTTCGTATTGAAGAGGAGTCACGCAAACGTGAAAATAAGGTTACTGTTCCGGTTGAGTCCAACGTGCACTATGTGGATGGGAGAGGATCGCAGTCAAAAAATCCGGCCTTGCAAGTAAGGAAGAACGATGAACAATTTAAGAAGAAAGCTAACCAAGATGGAGAACAAAAGAAGAAGAAAGGAAGCTACTATGTTTGCAGGAAAAAGGGTCACTACGCTAAGCAGTGTAGATACCGAAAGGAAAAATTCAATGGAAAGGATGGAAAGGCAAACATGGTAGAAGAAAATCTCGTTGCTATGATTTCTGAAGTTAACATGGCAATGGAGAAATCTGGATGGTGGTTCGATTCTGGCGCCACAGTTCACGTCTGCAAAGACAAGTCTATGTTTAAAGCATATGAAGAAGTGACTGATGGCCAAGAGGTGCAAATGGGAAACCATACTTGTGCCAAAGTTTCCGGCAAGGGAACTGTGGAAATCGACTTCACGTCCGGAAGGAAAATTAGTCTTTTGAATGTTCTCTATGTACCCGAAATTAGAAAGAACTTTGTTTCTGTTGATTTGCTTTGTAAAAGGGGATTTCGGGTAGCCTTTGAATCTGACAAGGTTATCCTGTCTAAGAATTGTAGCTTTGTGGGAAAAGGGTACGCTTGTGATGGAATGTTTAAGTTAAGTATTAATAAAAGTTCTAATTCTACTTATATTGTCGAGTCTTCTTCCTTATGGCATGGTCGGTTGGCTCACTTGAATTATGGTTCTTTAAAGAACATGAAGAAATTGGACTTAATAGATTTTAATAACACTTTGGATAAATGCGAAGTATGTGCTAAATCTAAAATAGTTAAGAAGCCTTTTCCTAGTGTTAAAAGAGATTCTAAAATTTTAGATTTAGTACATTCTGATATATGTGAGTTAAATGGGGTGCTAACTCGCGGAGGAAAAAGGTTCTTTATAACCTTTGTTGATGACTACAGTATGTACTTATATGTTTACCTATTAAGGTCTAAGGATGAAGCATTTACCATGTTCAAAAAATATAAGGCAGAAGTCGAAAATCAACTTGAGAAGAAAATTAAGATCCTACGTTCTGATAGAGGCGGGGAGTATTTTCTAAATGATTTTATAGATTTCTGTGAGGAACATGGCTTGATTCATCAAAACTCCGCACCCTACACACCTCAACAAAATGGCTTGGCTGAAAGGAAAAACCGTTCTTTAGGAGAAATGGTTAATTGCATGATAGTTAATGCTAAACTACCTCTAAACTTGTGGGGGGAAGCTTTACTCACCGCATGTTACATTCATAATAGGGTGCCTTCAAAAAGGAATAATGTGAGCCCTTATGAATTGTGGAAAGGTAGAAAACCTAACCTTTCATATTTAAAAGTGTGGGGGTGTTTAGCATACTATAGAGTTCCAGATCCTAAAAGGACTAAGCTTGGACCAAGGGCTATTAGAAGTGTATTCGTTGGATATGCTGAAAATAGCAAAGCCTATAGACTTCTTGATTTGGAGTCTAATGTGATAGTAGAATCTCGAGATGTAGAATTCTTTGAAAATAAGTTTTCTACTGATTATGAAGTCATAAATGATGATTCTCAAGGAAATGGTCCAAATGAACCTTTAGGACTGGAAAGGCAACAACGGGATCAACTTAGTGATTCTAGAATTCAGCCAACAGAACCTAGAAGAAGCACTAGAGCAAGGAAAGAGAAGGGATTAAATTCAGATTTTATTTCTTCTCAAAGTATTGTGTTTCTTGTTGAAGGTGATAGAAATAATAATGTAATTAACAAGTACCCTATCGTGTTAAATTTGGAGGATGACCCAAGGTCATTTAGTGAGGCTATGTCATCAAGAGATGCATCCTTTTGGAAGGAAGCAATTGATGATGAAATGGACTCAATTATGTCAAATAACACATGGGTACTAGTTGATTTACCCCAAGGTTCCAAACCCATAGGGAGTAAGTGGGTCTTTAGAAGAAAATACAATTCTGATGGTTCTGTTCAAGTCTTTAAGGCTAGATTAGTAGCCAAAGGGTTTAGACAGAAAGAGGGAATTGATTATTTCGACACTTATGCACCAGTTGCTCGTATAACTTCAATCAGAATTCTCATGGCTTTAGCATCCATTCACCACCTTTATGTTCATCAAATGGATGTTAAGACTGCTTTCTTAAATGGAGACTTGAGTGAAGAAGTCTACATGGAGCAACCCGAAGGGTTTGTCTTACATGGAAATGGAAAGAAGGTATGCAAGTTAGTTAAATCACTGTATGGGCTTAAACAAGCACCAAAGCAGTGGCATGAGAAATTTGATTCGGTTATACTATCTTTTGGTTTCAAGTACAACAGTGCAGACAGATGTATTTATTCTAAATTCACTACTAACTATGGAGTGATAGTTTGCTTGTATGTTGATGACATGCTAATTTTTGGAACTAATATGGATGGGATAAATGAGACCAAGGAGTATCTGTCTTTCATGTTTAAAATGAAAGACTTGGGTGAGGTAGATACTATCTTAGGAATAAAAGTAAGGAAGCATAGTGGGGGTTATGCTTTGAGTCAATCTCATTACGTTGAGAAAATATTGACTAAGTTTAAACATCTTGGATTTAAAGAGTTTAGTACTCCTTTTTATCCAAATATGAAATTAGCAAGCAACTCCGGTAGAGCAGTAGCACAACTAGAATATGCTAGTGCTATTGGTAGTTTAATGTATGCTATGCATTGTACAAGACCGGATATTGCTTTTTCTGTTTGTAAACTTAGTAGATTTACTAGTAACCCCAGTGTAGAACATTGGAAGGCCATTGGCCGAATCCTGGGTTACCTTAAGAGAACCATGGGATTCACATTGTTCTACAATGATTATCCGGCTGTATTAGAAGGATACACCGATGCAAGTTGGATAACGAGTGTGGGAGATAATAAGTCTACTTCTGGTTGGGTATTTACCATAGCAGGAGGAGCAGTTTCTTGGGCAAGCAAGAAACAGACGTGCATATCTCATTCCACTATGGAATCCGAATTTATTGCTCTTGCAATGAGTGGTAAGGAAGCAGAATGGATTAGAAACTTATTGTTATATATAAAGTTATGGCCTAATCCTATGCCTCCTATTACTGTTTACTGTGATAGTGAAGCCACTTTATCAAGGGCATATAGTTGTACCTATAATGGTAAGTCTAGACATATAAGCCTACGACATGAATTTGTGAGACAATTGATACAAGATGGTGTTATAACAATTGTCTATGTGAAGTCAAGTAAAAACTTGGCAGATCCTCTTACAAAAGCTTTGTCAAGAGAGCTAGTAAGAATGACATCTTTTGAGATGGGGCTGAAACCTATTGAAATAATCACCAGTAATGGTAACCCGACCTAACACTAGGAAATGACTAGTCGTAAGGTTTAAAGGGTAAAAACAATTTACTGATATGTGATTGTAAGTACTGATAATGTCGAGCCCCTAAATAATGAAGTATTCAGTACTGTCCGTTACGATTTAGAGGTTGAGAGTTTTCTCTTAATGAAGTATGAAACTATTTTGTAATGTGTTCTAGTAGCGGAAACACATAGCATAACTTCACCTATATGAACTTAGAAGTGGTGCCGCTTCTTATGAAAGTTTGGGTTTACTTTCTAGAGAGTTCATGAAACAGGATATAGCACAAGGCCATAATAGTGCTAAGTTGATTAAGAATTTCTCGTCGAAGCAAGAAACTTGTATGTGTGCAATAGCTCCGGTTTTATAATAAAGAGTAGCTAGTTTAAAGCTAAGGCCACTAGTAACTCTTATAGCACTTTGAGCTATTCGCACTAACGTAAGGTTTAAATCGAAAGATACCTTTCTGTATGCATCTTAATTTCTCGTATGTCTTGGCTATAGTTATTTTTCAAACTGTTCGTTGTTTTCAAACAAGTGGGGGATTGTTGGGTTTTTGTGAGTTGAGTTGTTTGAAAAACAACTTATTCTTTTTGTCCCACATTACTTGGAAGTTGGTTTTGAAAAGGGTTTATAAGAGCAAAAGTGCTTTTACTTTACACTTGGTGGTAAGACTAGAGTGTGCTAGTCCCCATGCTACCCGCGTGCGGGTGCGCGAGTTTAGGCGCGTTTTGGCGCGTTATTAGGCGCACTTAGCACTTAGCACTTAGCACGCTTGCCGCGGTCGCGAAAATACGTGACTTATTTTTGAAAAAAAAATATTTTGTTTTTTCGAAATTAGTTTTATTGAAAAGGTGTGAGATTTATTTAAATTCAATTTTTGATTTATTGTCCGTTATTTTTAACTGTTACAACTGTTTTGATTTTCTAACAGTTGTGTCTGTCCAAAAAGTTCACACCTTTTCAGATTTATAAATACATGTTTTCAGTTCTTTTAAGAGACTGATTTACTGATTCTGAAAATTTTGAAGTCTTTTCTTTCAGCAAAATTTCTATAGCCAAAACGTACATTGCTTCAAAGAGAATTTCAAGAGGAATTTTCGATTTTGCTGTTTGCAGATTCCTACTGACTTTGTTGTATCCTGGAAGATTATTTGTCACTAACCCATCAGCAAACTCGTTTTCGAGTGGGGACAAATAAAGCCTTAAAGAAAGCGATCACGCGCCTCAAAGTCTTCATTTAGTGATTCCGATTCCCTTAAATTCTCAACACTTGTCTTGTGGGTACGGCAGATCTGATGGTGGATCTCTGCGTGAGATGGAAAGAGAGAAAAAGAGAGATTTTGTGAGAATTGACGATTTTGCCCCTGCTTTGAAGGATCATGTGAGCGGCACATGACCCTTTAACGGAGAAAACTTAACACCGGCTAACGGAGTGGTCAAATCGGACAGATTTAAGAGTCTAGTGGCCAAAATGGCACAAAATAAAGTTGGGTGACTTAAGTAAAAAAAGGATCATAGTTCGGTGGATATCGGTGCAATTTACTCTTAAATCTATTGACAAAGTAGTGACTTGGGTTGTTATTACTTTGTCACTGGATTGAGCTCTATAAATTTGTGGCTCCATGGTTTATTTGGATTGATCAATAATAATGAGACTTTGACTGTGTGGCTACCCGACTATGTGCTCTTCAAGCTCCTCACCTTGAAAGAAAACTATTGACACTTTTTGGATGTTTTGCAATAAAAACTTTTCTTCTATTCTTTTTTCCTCTTTGCTTTAACGGTGAAATATTTTCATAATCATGAGCAAACACGGTCGTTTTTATGATTCCCCACCCCACCCTGACAGAGGCACGGACACATACGCCTTAGCTAAGTATGCTTCGTGAATCATAGGCCAATAACACGGTTCAATACCCATTTACAAAAGATTCGACCTTTCATGAAAAAAGAATATATTGTCAATAGAGTAAGTTGCCTCGACAAACTTAGAATTTTCTTGAGCGCTGCATTTTACTTTTCCCAAGGCGAAGGCGTGTGCAGTTGTTTAATTCTGGTCTTATTGGAAGGATGGCTAAAATGAAGTTGACATTTCCCTCCAACATGGTTTCTAACCATGTCCCCACCTCTGAAGTCATGCTCAACTAATCTTTTAACATTAGGCCCATATGATATAATAATACGTGTTATCTAGGGATGGCAATGGGGCGGGTCGGATGTGGATCTGCTAAAATCCGAACCCGCCCCGCTAGTCATTGAACTTCGCCCCGCCCCGCACCGGGTTATGTATGTAACATACCATATCCGATCCTACGTGGATTTAGAAAACCCGCACCCGCCCCGTTCCCCCCGTCCTCGATGTAGCACCGAAAAACCCGAAACCAACCCAACCCGCCCCATTGCCAATTGTGCGTAGATTCAATTGCAATTGTCTGATATAGAAGAAGATGGTTCTTGAGGACAAATGGTCCAGAAGTTCCACAGTTGCAATATGTCAACTCCTAAGCACAACTGATTTCCAATTCTCTAATCAAATAATTATTGACCACGGCGAGTCTGAGGGGATACTTCTTAGGTAAGAAAAAATTGAAAGAAACAAAGTGAACAGAAACATAAACAATAAACCTTTTTTTTATGCTTTTCTGGTTACAGAGAACTTGAACAACTGAATGTAATGAAAATCGTAAAAACACAATAGTCTTCTAGTTATTTCAGAGAGTGTACCCTTGCTTGTGAGCTGGTCTACGGTGATTGAAAGGGCTGGATCTTCTCGATTGGATTCAAGTAGTTGGATGAATCTAGATCTTCTCGATTGGATGTATCTGGATCTATTGAAATAGCGGAACAGACGAGGGACGAGGAGACCTTCGGCTTCCTCCATTGAGTGGGCAGATTAGTGTATCGTTGCGAAAAGTGTTCGTGGCCTTGCGGTGGCTACGCCGCTAGTTTCGGAGGTGCGGTGGAGCCGCTGCTAGTTCGCGGCGGTGTGGTGGAGAGTGGGCTGATCAAACTGGCCGTACGGTGGCTTCGCCGCTAGTTTGCGGCGGTACGGTGGAGCCGCTGCTAGTTCGCAGCGGTGCGGTGGAGAGTGGGCTGATCAAACTGGCCGTGTGGTGGTGGAGAGTGAGAACTGAGAAGGTTGAGAATTGAGATTTAGGGTTTGGCAGAAAAGAAAGGACATATATATATATAGGATATGTGATGGACGGCTAAGATCGACTAAAATATTAGGGGATGGCTAGGATCAACTAAAGTATTAAGGTTAATATACCGGGGCGGGGCGGATTGGGATGAATACCATACCCGATCCTAATCCGCTGCGGGCTTTTTTTTAAATACCATACCCGCCCCATGCCCCGGTCAAAGTCAAAAAAATCCGATCCTACCGGGGCGGGGCGGGGCGGGGCGGAGATCCGCGGGTTCGGATATTTTTGCCATCCCTAGTGTTATCAAAGAAACCATGCTAGACCAAGGTGATGTCCCCTTCGTCCTTTCCTTTACCTGTATAATCTCGCAGCCTACCGTTATAAAATAAGCACCTTCGTTTAATAAAGGTCCTTGATGCACTTGGACGTCTCCATATTATAATGAAAACTTTTTGGAGTAAATGCACTTTTTCCCTCTATACTTAGGGTCGGTTGTAATATGGCCCCCTCTTCTAAAAATAATTGAACTAAACCTTCCTGCACTTATCAAAACTGTGCAAAATTGACGGTTTCCATCCAAGTTAACATAGTTTTTGGGAGAAAAATGTTTGGCATCCAGAACCTATAATTTTATGACAAAACTACCCTTTTGACATAATAAAATATTAAAGACTTGCAAAAAATTACCCAAAAAATCACCAATTTCATTCCACTTCAGTTGCAAAAGCTTGAAATTTTGGAAATAGTGACCATTTTCATTTTACTCATTTGCAAACCTTCCTCAACAGCAACACAAAAACAAAATTTGAATTTTCAGATTTTAATGTTAAAAATTCAGTGGGTATAACCCGAACCCATACCCGACCCGCGCCCACCATCTTCCTTATAGTCACATACCGACCCAAACTCTACTCGACCCGCTCCATGCCCACCCGACATGACCCGACCCGATCGAGCCCTTCCGTAACCCTAATTTCCCCCACAAAAAACTCTAATCTCAAATCACCCCCACGCCACCAACCTTCCTTCGGCATCAGCAGCCCGCCTCCCCCCCGTCAACGACGCCGATCCCCCCTCCTCTCTCTTCCTTCCTTTTCTCTCCCCAGCCCTCCGCTACCGCAACAGCTGAGCTCTCCGCCGGCAGCCCCCTCCCCCAATCGGCGACCCCAACCCCATCCCCTTTTCTTCCTTCCTCTTCCCTCCCCTAGCTACCATAACAACCCCGCTCCATCGACAGCTCTGCACTCCGCCGGCAATCCCCGTCCCCCTTGTCGGCGACACTGACCCCCCCTCTCTTCCTTCCTCTTCTCTCCCCTCACCACCTGCGGCAGCACCGCCGCCCCTTACCTGGCCACCGCTACTCCTTGCTCTCTTTCCATTCTCCCTTGACTACCACCTTCATCCACCCAAAGGGTTTGAGAACAGATTTTCAATTCTGTTTAAAAGAAGGGTAGTTATGACATTTCAACGACATCAGTTACGGCCGTTTATTTTCGCCCAGTTTTGATGAGTGCGGGGAGCGTTAGTTCAATTTTTTTAAAAAGAGGGGGTCATATTGTAACCGACCTAAAGTATAGGGGGTAAAGTGCATTTATCCCAAACTTTTTTGCTGCTATCCGGGTTAAAAGAATTTTCTTCATATCTCTTACATAGCGAAGATTAATCGTTGTCAAATATTTTTAGTACCTTTTATTTAGTAACGTTAAAAAAATATTGTTAAGAATTGTCACTAAAAGTGTCAATAAAAAATTCATTAAAAATATTTAATAATTATTAATTGTCACTATATAAGGGGTTAGAGAAAGATTGCTAAACTCAGGAAGTAGTCAAAATTTGATCTATTATAATCTCACCACCCTTTTGTAGGTAAGATATTCTTTGTTGTGAGTTTGAGCGTACTCATAATTCCCGTTTTTCTCAACTACATAAACTCAGGAGATGATATG
Organism: Escallonia herrerae; assembly: GCA_033070095.1. Classification (NCBI taxonomy): domain Eukaryota; kingdom Viridiplantae; phylum Streptophyta; class Magnoliopsida; order Escalloniales; family Escalloniaceae; genus Escallonia; species Escallonia herrerae. Next base: position 23,814 of record JAVXUP010003357.1, on the reverse strand, counting down.
GGATATAGGTCATGGCAACCAAGTCAGACATACACAAGAAACATTGCTTTGTTGCCGCTCCGCCGGCGTTCATCCCTCCTTAATTTCATTGCAACCACCACCCACCACCACTGAGCGCAACACCACTGTCCACAATCTACTGCGTAGCTGAAACCCCCACCATTCACCAAAACGTCGTTGCCGCCACTGACAGCAGCCCACACCATCACCGCTTATCACCGCCCTCACCCTCCTACACTCCATTGGTGCATGACTTTGTGTATGTGTGATTGAGTGTGATTGTGCTTGTTGTTTGTGTATGTGTTTGACTGTGTGCGTCGTCTTTGTGTGTCTTTCCGTGTGTATGTGGATGGATGTATTGTCTGTGTGTGAACTGTGAAGTGGGCTGGGGGTGGAGCCCAGCTGTGTGGGGTAAGGCCGGGGGCAAGAGGAAGAAGAGCGCAAGAAAGAAAAGGCAAGATCTGGTCATTTCACCGTCCACCCCCACAAGGGGGCTGATGGTAACATATTTTTTATTTTTCCTAAGTAGAGGACAAAAAGTACCGTCTCATCCTCGGATAGACTTTAAAAAATATATTAAAAAAAAGATATGAACAGTCCACATATCACACATCAACAGCCAAATCAGAGTTGATAACTTAATTGACAGTAGTAACAGTTGATGTGTAAAGTGACTTAATTGACAGCTGTGGCAGTGACAAGCATTCAACACGACATTAAAATAGAGTTTGGTGCGTTACATTACACATGCGGAGATCATCGTCAAGTCGATGCACACTTTTCCTGGAGGGGCATCCTTGATGGATGCATTTGTAGTATGACCTGAAAGATAAGTAACAAGTTCTATTGACACAGGATAGCACTAAACGAGCAGTGCAAAACGGATAGCTTCACTTTTGTTGATTGCAATCTGCTCTAAGTTTGTTTCGTATCAGCCACATTCTGTTATACTAGTCAACTTATTATAATTTGCAGCTTGATAGAGAGGTACCAATCGTCGTACCGAGAAAAGAATCTTCAATACTCTGAAAAAAATAAGTGATATATATGACTTGATGCTGTCAGTTGACCAGATTTGATTTATTAAAAACCAGGTCTCTCTTTTTCAGAGTGCAAATTGGCTTTGCTTCTGCTATTATCACTTTTTGGTGGATGACTATGCAAAAGTGACTACGCCATAAGCTGGCCTCCGCTTGCTTATGCAAGAGTGCATGTTCCTGCTTGTGGGGTACAAAGCCAAAGAGCATTTTTTGCAGCCGAGCACTTGGCTCACCTGCTTTTGGAGAAAACACTCGAACTGGGCCGAGTGAAATACCAGAAGCAATCTAGTAACCGTACCTTCGGTATTTTGACCCTGGAACATCCTTCTTGCCATACATGCTCCAATGATAACCGTCTGCAAGTGTATTTCCCTTCGGATCCGTAGAGACCATCCGCGTCTCTTCGAAATATTTTGTTCGATAATCTCTTCCAGCTTTAGAACCTTCATGTTTTTCTTTAGATGGCGAAGAAACCGAACCTTGGTGAGACCCATCAGATACAGATCCCTCTACCTGTCCCTTCCCTTGCCCTCCTGATCTGTTGGACGTAGGAGGTCGAGCGTTAGGTTGCTCGGCAAAAGCCTTGTAGCTTTCATCCATCTCCCCACCTAGCGATGTTTCAACTTTCCTTTTCGCCGGACGCCTTTGGGTATGCACATATTTTAACTGTATATGCACGCAAGCCCTTTTACCTGCTTTACTGCAGATTTTCCTCCAATACAAGCCATCATCGCTTGGTCGATCTCGGCTACCTGGTGGCAAAGATCTTGAGTTGTCTTTTACATCTGTGTTGTCAGACAGGGACAAGATCTGGTATAAAATTGTGCTGAAGGTTGGTAATGGGCCTCAACCTGGCATACTATTAGGTGTCCCTGGACAAACAAATGGTTGACACTGAGTCTATACAAATGGTCGTATTGCAGAGAGAAAATAATGTCGTATTGCAAAGAGAAAATAAAAAATGTATTTAGATTTGGTTAGCATCTTCTGTTTCCAGACTCTGATCTTATTTTCTTAAATTTTTAAAATTTTAAAATAGAACTAAATAGGTATTAAATTATGAATGGCCACAAAATAACTTTCAACTCTATGAACTCTAACCATTCAGCCCCATAATCTCATTTCCCTCACTTCATAATTAACTACGTCTCTTCCCGTACATAGCACGGGGTCTTAGCCAGTATGTTTTATATGCATATTTATAGAATAATCATAATTAAGTTTCAAGAGGTCATACACTTCATAAGCAGCACTTTAACAGAACAAGAGTGTAAAAAGGATTGTCCATAATGATAGACAAATCCGCGGGGGGGGGGGGGGGGGGGGGGGGGCGCGGAGAAACAGAAGCTTAGAGAAAGGAAGAGAGAGCACAAAAGCAGGAAAACTTTTCTCTCTTATTCATTCAAAGGAAGATTGTCCAACATTTTTTGTGATATCCGTCGGAGAATAAGACTAGGTGTAATTCTGAGAAACTCATTGCATAGACGGGAAAAAAAAACATTAGCCAACATTCTAAAACAAAGCAACTAATAACTACCTTGAGCTTCAACAGAAGTACATCTACAACACGTTGACGAACTAAAGGCAAATAGAGATGGGCACCTCGGCAGCTATTTTTGGCGCAATGGGACAATGTTTTGCTGACAACACCTTTGAACCCGAGTCTCACTCTCAAAACAAATCTTTACTAGAAAAGATCAAAAAGCTGTATCCAAACATTTTGATATATCAACTTGCGAGTAAGTTTTCTGCAAACAAGGAGACACTTGATGAAAGCTTTGCAGTAACCTCTTCTCCTTTCCGTTTTCTCCTCTCCTTGGCAGCTATACTTATAAAGTTGACGGTGAATTAAGTGATGATTTTTTGTGGGTTTTGAACTTTTCAAAAACCATAAACTTGGATCTACTGCGTGCATAGTTTCTGGTTGTTGTACAAGTATTTCTAGTATTAGCGTAGGCTTTGATCCTTTCTTGTGTGTCAACTATACAATGTTTGGCGTTTTAGCACTAGTTTTCTTCGCGGTTGCTCCAAGAAAATTGGTTTTCCAATCAATTTGTTTTCTAGAATTAAGGAAATAGTTCTGTCTTGGTAAACGCCATGGAATTATTTCAACAACAACAATGTCTAGAAGTGTTGCAGATTTACAATTACCAAAGATCCTTAGAAACATGGAACCAATGGCTTACCCCTAAAACACTTGCCATTTAAACAGAGAAAGGAAGTTTCATTGATACAGAAAGACAGGGAAGGAACTTCAATTGGCGTAAATGGCACCCTGAAAGCTAAGCAGAGCATTTGATGACTTGCAGACACTACTACAAAAGGCACAAAAGGCTCTGAATTACAAAAGCACGACAGGGAGCAACCAAACAACTTACAAAGACAAAACCCTCAAACGAGTGCTCAACTCTGAAAGAGGTATTAGCAAAAACACAAGGCAAAATTTGTTTCGTTTAGACACATATACCAGGGTGTTCGTAAATCTTTGTCCTCCACACTGAACAAAAAATTAAATGTAAAAACTACCAATGAAAGCAGAAAAATACAAGAGAAAGAATGCTAGTTTGTGCTGGCGTTCAGACAGGGTACATAAACAGGAAATCAATATTCTAATACGGAGTTCCAAATTGGCAGGCACATTCTGCGTTCAATTTGGTATTTACAGACGACCGACGTTTAGGGTTTGTCATACACTACTTTGTACTTAGTGTAACTTGCTGAATCAGGCTCCGCATATAAGACTTGTTGGCATTTTAGGGACGGAGAGATGATGCGACTGCCATGAATATAGTTTAGAGCTGACTTTTCCCAGATATGATATCACTTTGATCCAAGAAGGAAAAACCTTTGAGAATGCAAAAAAGAACAGAATCATCAGTAACAACCAACAGCCTCTACTGAATATAAGTTATACCCAAGAGAAGAAAATGATGTTTGTAAAGCAAGCACATAAGTGGCCAGAAATTCTAGTAATTCTTACAAAAAAATGGTTAATTAAACAAGAGAAAGGGTATAGAGATGCATACCAAGCAGACCCAGATAAGGAGCTGAATACCCAGCGTATCGGTAGAAAGTGCAAATTTTCTATGTTGATTCGGAGTCCAAGCCGGACTAGTGCTTTCATTATTGCAAACAAATGGAAAAGTTACTTTGAATACGAACTTTATTTGTTCTTTTCTTGCACAGCTCCACTACAAGCATTAAATAACCGGGTGCAATTATTTCTGGGCTAATTACATTTTGATTCCAGAAGTTTAGTTAAAATTACAATTAAGGATACAAAGTTTGAAAATATAACAAGATTGACCAACAATTTGAAAAAGTATCAACCATGTTTATCTATCATTGACCTTTTAAAAAAATATAATTTTTTTGCTAATGTTATCTAGGCATGTTTTTAAAATACCAATACTACTCTTATACTTTATATATTTGTATAAAATAAGGTTTGCAATCCTAATTCCCTAATTTTCAATCCCTAATGACCTCTCTCTCTCTCTCTCTCTCGCTATGTTTCTTTTCCACCTTCAACCCCAACCACCAACACTGGACCACCTCCGCTCCCAACACAGCCAACCATCTACCACAACTCCTTCCATGGTGGTGCGCCATAACCGCATACCCATGGCCGCACCACACACCCATCACCAGTGGTCGGTAGTGGTAGGCGAACTTTGGCGGCATGAAAGAAGTTGTGATATGGGGCTGCAGCGGCGATGAGACCAAGGCGTGGCGGCGTCTGAACGGGGCTATGATGTGGAGCTACAACGGTGATGATATCTAGGCAGCGATTGTAACAGATTGAAGTTTGGTGGTAGGGTTGCCTTGCAGAGGTGGCGGAGGCTATGGACGGGGTGTGCATTTGTTCTTTTGGGTCAATCTAGGATGTGGTAGAGGGGCAGGGCTACAACGTTGGTGGCGATTGGGTGATGGCAGGGGTGGTGTTGGGTGGTATCGTGGTGGTTGGTTATGGAGGATATGGTGGTGATACGTGGTGGTGGGTGGTGTGGCCGTGGTAGCGCCATGGGTGAGTGGAGGTAACGGTCATGGATGGTGGCTAGTTCTCAAAGAGGAGGGATAATGGTATTCCAAGTCATTTACCTTCCAAATCATTGGACAATGTAGTCATTCCGGTCAAATTGTTATGTATTTCATGATTTTATTTGCTGGGCAGACTCCATTACGGTTATATTTTTATCCTATAATCAACAAGTGCGTAAATAAATAAATAGTGTGCAAATTGGACTTTTATAAATGATAATTACATAAAAAAAAGGAATAAAATAAAAAAAAAATTAAACCAAAAACCTTGCTAATCTTGACTAGTTATCACCTACTCTAGAAGAGTTAAGCCTAGAGAAAGGAAAAAAGCACCACGTATGACGAAGGCAGCCCTACTATTAACGCATAATAACAAAGTTTTGAGCTCTTTATTGGTGGCACTCTCTTAAACAATTAGGGATACGTGACATGTGACATATCAGGTGTATCTTTTACATTTGAACTCTACAAATATTATTAATAAACATAAATAACGGTTGTTAAACTGCATTTATTATCAAAGTGGAGATCATATATCAATTTCTTAGTTAAACCCTTTACAGTAACTATCCATTTGTTTTTTGGGTCACGAGCTTCGCTCAAATAGTACTATGAGCTTTCCTTTTGGAAATTCCTGCAAAATATGCTGTATTAGCCGATGAGCCCCCGCACAGTCTTTTAAGTGCAGAATATATGTCGGTGTAAGGAACCAAAAATATCAAATGGGTGGTATTGGAGCCCACTCCCACTATCAAGCGCCTTTTTTTTTCTTTGGTAGAACAAACATTACATTAACTAAGATAATAACATATAATAAAAAAGGATACAAACTAATGTTTAGCTCTCAAAATAAAGAACAACAAGCATCGCTAAGAAAGAATGGCCAACATGCCTTTGCAAAAAAGCACAAAAGATAAATATTACCCTTGTTGGATTTTGAAAATCCGTATCAAATGATAACAGGGTGGAGGAGATGTAATAGGGTATAATTTTTACTGGGCCACCTGAAATGGCAGTTTACATTACTGCAGCGGTTATCATCGGATCAAATAGAGATGGAGAGGATTTTCAGGGCTATATCAAACTGATCCGCAGCTCAAAGGGAAAGAACATCATCCTGCTCTACTAGATATGCCAATTTCGAACCACAATTCCACCATTTTTCGGACTTGCACTGGAGATCTCAACTGAAACCAATCGAATCAAAGGTTCGGTGATCGAAATAAATCTGAAAAAACCTTTTCTGATCTGAGGGTAGCGAGTGAGAAGGAATAAATTTATGCCTAAAGGACTTCTGATCTTTGGGTGGAAGTGGAGATCGGAGGGTGAAGGAGGGTGGTGGCAAATGGAGGCAAAGGTGGGGTGCTGGTGCTGGGGCAGAGAGAGCAAAAACACACAAGAGAAAGTAAGAAAAGGAGGAGGAAGAAGAACATTGGAATGGCCTCCCTCCCCTTTCGTCCTTTTAGCCATGAAAGCTGGAGTAGGGATGGGCGGCGTCTGGGTTTTATTTGGAGAGAGGATGGAGGTTTTTCGAAAAAAATGAGAGAATTGTAGTTTTTCCTATTCAAACCAGTGTCTTGATAAATGGTTAGTTTTTCTCATGTTACTAATGTTCAAATTTTCAATCCAACTTGTAAACTTTACATGTCCTCGCACCTTTTGGTTCACGCATCTCAACATTGCAAGTTCTTGTGTTTTAAAATATTTGACCTACAATTTGTAAAAAATATCGTATGGTTTTGAAGAGCTATGACATTAGTATATTGTAGTGTAAAAATCCCTCCCTTTTTATTACATCCCTTCCTTCTACCTAGGGCTGTAAATGAACCGAGCTTTTCACCAACGGCTCGTGGTTCGTTCTCCATAAAACTCGTTCACATTTATCCGTATAATATACGAACAGAACATGAATAAGTTTTTAGAATTTGTTTATTAAACGAGCCAAACATGAACACTTCAAAATGTTCACAAACGTGTTCGCGACGATTCGTCTAAATAATAAATTAATTAAAATATGTTTAAAGAATTAATATTTATATAAACCATATAAATCAAAATTTAAACTTGGAAGCAAGGCCTTGCTGTCAATAAGCCCAAAACCCCAAGCCCACTTAAAAACGTAGAGCCCAACCCCCAAAGAGCCCAAGCTATGAAGCCCAATACATGGAAACCCTAACTATTTTAACTAAAACCTAAACCTAAACTCTCACACTCACAGATTTGAGATCACACAGCCGCACTCGCTCTCCCGTCCCCTCCCTCGTCTCACTCACTCTCACACACACACGACTCACAGACAGCAGATAATCCCCACACCTCACAAATCGCATATCGCCCCCCTCTCTCTCTCTCTTCGCATGGACATCACGGCTTCGATCAGCTCGATGCTGTCATTGCCTATCTTCGATGCCATCGTCTCCCTGTCACCGAATTCTGCCAGTCGAAGGTCATCGCTTGTCTTTGACACCGTCATCTCCTCGTCGTCTGATTCCGCCTGTCAAAGTTGGGGAAAGCGGTCGATAGCTATAGAGGGGTTGCTGAGAACTGGGATCAAAGCTGCAAAGCCAAGGACTCAACATCGAATACTTGTAAAGGGAATTGATTCATTGTCTCTATCTTTATCGCCAATTGGTCAAGATTTTTTCTTTCAGTGTTTTTGATTCTTGTATCTTCTGTGTATATAATTTTGATTCATTATAGCTTGACTGCTTGAAGGAATTTGAGAAATTTAGGGGTTTGACTGGAAATTGAACATGAATACGAGCAGAGTTTCCGAACTCGAGTTCGGCTCGAATTGCTTAACGAGTTGAGCGAGTCGAGCCCGAGTTTCACCGTCATGAACTCGAGCCGAGTTCTAACATCAATGTTTGGCTCTTAACGAACACGAGCCGAGCTCGAACATGCCAAACTTAAACGAATTAAGTTCGAACATACTTATGTTCGGCTCGAACTCGGTTCGTATACAGCCCTACTTCTACCACGTTAACTTTTTTTTTGATAAAATGTTTATTGATAATGAAGATCAATAATTTGAGAACATGTAGTACTTACTCTACAGTTTGATGGTACATGCAGCTGCAATTGATGCCATAGGGCATGTTGAGATTGATTTTGAGGGTGGCAAATTTTATTTAATATGAATTAAAAAAATATAATAAGTATTTGGCAATAAACATTAAGAGATCTAATCATTTCAATTAGTATCTATGAATCAAGTTTGTCCAAGTAAGATACCAAAATATCCTCTCTAATTCCAAGAACGTCTAGCATCTTTTATTCAAAACACTATTATTCTTTGTCAATTGCCGCCTTGAAACTGTTTTTTACTACTTTTTATCCAAACATCAACCATAATTTGAAGCTGATTTTGCTAAATCTAATTATAGTCGAAATTGAAAGAATATTGTCCAGTCATCGGTTACGTGGGCACTCTCTTAGATTGTCATGTGAACTTTCTTATTTTGAATTTTAAAATATTTTAAATTTACTTACATTTGTAATAATTATTTGGATTCACTCTCTCTCTCTCTCTCTCTTTCACAATTTGATTTGTATTCATTCTTTCCATTTAAAATTCAATAAATTATATAAAATTTACATTTCTCTCTCTTTTCAACATGCTTCTCTCAAAAAATTTATATATATCTTTACAATTCCATTAATTTCTAGATTTTGACAAAAGTAATTTTCTATATATTCCTTTTTAATCTTAAACTTTTTTATTGTTGAGAAATACAATATTCTCCATCAGTTTTTCTCTTAAACTACCATAATCTCCTTCATTTTATTTCATTACAAGTTTTATATATAGTTTACGCTCTCATTTTTTTTAATTATCAATTATGTATTGTTACTCTTTTCTTGGTAGTCTCGAGCAATACTATCTCAATACACGGGTTATTATTATTAGTATTGTCACTGCAATTGTTATTAAGTAGGAGAGACTATTTCTATTATTTCACACTCTATTTTTCATCTTCATTTGTCATTAAAAACTAACAATTATTATTCAGGTTTATTTTTAACGATAAAAATTGGTAACAAAACTCCTTTTAAAAGGTAAAAATAAAATTTTAATTATCTTATCGTCAGTACTAATTTTGTAATTACTATTAAGCATACAAATACGAGATTCCTAATAAGTATTTTGATAGTTATTGCTCCCGTGTTAAATATTATGTTTGAACATGGTTTTAACCATTGATATTGTACATAATTATGATATAGGAATTGACAAATTAATTGCAATTACATGACTGTTTTAAGAGATTTTGCTAAGTTTCGTGGAGTTATACTTTCATATGGATACTTTTAACATAAGAATGATATTTTCTTCGGTTAGATGTTGTTATTTGAGGCCATGATTACTTAGATAAAGTTTACTTGCATGTCGTGCGGGTTCAAAACTAGTATAGATTAAAGCTGATTTTAAAAGTGATAATAATGATTTAATTCAAATTTTACTTTTAAAAATTAATTCCAAACCTACCACACGCTATCAATAAAGCACCTTCGCTTGAGGGAAAATTAGGAAAATTTAGGGTAGGTTTGACACTCTTTTTTTGCCTCTTTTTTTTCAGTTTTAAAAATTGAAAAAAAAAAGGAGCGTTTGGTAACTATTTTTTTTTCAATTTAAAAAATCAGTTTTTAAACTGAAGAGTAAAAAAAAAAACTCCAAAAACTGATTTTTTTTTTTCACTTTTGGTTTTTTTTTTTAGACCACCACCACCACCACCCTCCCATCACCAGCAGCCACCTCCGGTCGCCGGGGACCACCGCGTTTGGTTTCTGGATTCTTTGGACAGGGTCCTTCATAAAAAAAAAAAAAGGAGCGTTTGGTTTTTTTTAGGCTTCGTTTGACAAAATTTTTTTTTTGGTTTTCAGTTTTTAAAGAGCAGTTTTTTAAAGAGCAGCTTAATTTTTTTTTTTTATAAAAACAAGTGGGTGTTTGATAACCCCTTTTTTTTTGAGGTTTTTTTTTTTGGTGTTTGGTAACCCTTTTTATTTTGACTTTTTTTTTTGGTGGTTTGCGGTGGCGGTGGTGGGGCGTAGCGGTGGTCGACGGTGGTGGTGGTGGTGGCCGACGGCCGGAGGTGGCTGCCGGCAGTCACCGGCGGTGGTGGCCGGCGGCCGGAGGTAGCTGCCGGCAGTCTCCGGCGGTGGTCGCCGGCGGCCGGAGGTGGCTGCCGGTGGTCGCCGGCGGCCGGAGGTGGCTGCCGGCAGTCTCCGGCGGTGGTCGCCGGCGGCCGGAGGTGGCTGCCGGCGGCCGGAGGTGGTTGTCGGCAGTCTCCGGCGGTGGTCGCCGGCGGCCGGAGGTGGCTGCCGGCGGCCGGCAGTCTCCGGCGGTGGTCGCCTGAGGTGGCTGCCGGCGGTGGGAGGGTGGTGGTGGTGGTCGAAAAAAAAAAACCAAAAGTGAAAAAAAAAAACCAGTTTTTGGAGTTTTTTTTTTTACTCTGCAGTTTAAAAACTGGTTTTTTAAATTGAAAAAAAAATGGTTACCAAACGCTCCTTTTTTTTTCAGTTTTTAAAACTGAAAAAAAAGAGGGAAAAAAAGAGTGTCAAACGGGCCTTAGTCTCATCATTGAATGGCCGGCTTCTGGATTCTTTGGACAGGGTCCTTCATAAAATTTGCACAAATTTCAGGGGTCCAAGTTTTATTAACCTCCACTTCAGCAAAAATGGTTCTTGTACCGCGGAGCTGACGTTGACTTTGCTTAGTGTGAGCTTGGATCTTTAGTCTGATCATACAACATACAAATGAGAAGGCAAGAAGTTTATGTGGGTTGTCATTCAAGAAGGTAATTCAGATGATTTCATTTCCCTCTTTAACATTCTGCTTGAGTACTTACTTTTGTTTTGCACATAACTGATTTTAGTTCCAGTCTTTGAGCAATATGTTTACAAACTTCATCCATGGCACACCAATAGTTTGCATTATGCTAACTGGTTATCAGAAGTTTACTGTATGTTTTCTTGCTGTGATGCTGATTTGGGTGCAATTTGTTCATGGCAAAATGACTAATAGATGATAGATTCTGCCAGATTCCTAAATATAACAAGTTTCTTAAAATCCCAAAATGCATAGATCAACTCCCAGATCCAAAACCTTAAGAAAGATACTCCCAATTCCACTTTTTAAACAAACACGCTCCACTGTTGTAGCTAAAAATTATAAAACTGTTAGCGAGAGCATGTACTGTGCCACTAAAGGTCGCTAGGCATGTTATCAGTTCAATAATGGAGAGCTTATAGCATTCCCCAGGCAAGTAGCCATTTGCTGCAACTGTTACTTCTGTGTAGACATTACAACTCTTCCTAGAAGGTAAATATGCTAGTAGCAATTTCCACTTTCATTCCTGCGCAGCTGTACAGTGACTGCCTTTCTTTCCAATTTCAGTATTCTGTAATTTTGCTGCAACTGTTATTTCTGTGTAGCCATTATTACTGTTCCTGGAAGGTAAATATGCTAGTAGCCCCATTTCCACTGTCATTCCTGCCCAGCTGTACAGTGACTGCCTTTCTTTCCAATTTCAGTACCCTGTAATTTTGTGTCAAGAAATTCTTAGTGGCTTTTAACATCTACGTGGCGTGCTCTGTAGTCAACAGTCAGTACTTATACTAGTCCTTGACACTTGACATTAATGCAAAAGCCCGCTCAATCTTTAACCACCGTCTAGATATTCTCCTCGGTGAATTAATAATACTCCCTTACTTAATGGCTTTCAAAAACCACCATGGAGAGAGAAAATGACGCTAAGTTGGAAGCTCGTGAATAGATTGTTATGTCATTAGAACTTTAAGTGCATAATGCTCTTACATATGGAGATAGTTGGGGTTTTGAAATTAATTGCAGTTGTTTCACTAGCTTGTCAGAAATAATATTCATTTGCGCTGCTGAATGCCATGTTCATATACAGCAATTCCCTTGGTGGAAAGGTTCTTGGGGTCTTGTATATTTTCAGTTGGATGTCAGACCCCAAGGTTTCCCTTTGTTCCACATTATACTCTTTTGTATACATCGCGTGCCCATCTGTTCTTGTTTCCTTTGGGTTACTTATTAAAAAGTGTCATCTTTTAGTTCTTGTTGAAGGAAGACTTCTTTTTGGTTTTTCAGGTTTTAAAGTTTCTTGATAGGTGAATTAGCGGCAGCTATAGCAGCAGCCGCTGCAGCAGTTTCTGCAATAGCAGCTGTAGTACCGGAAGTTAAATCAACTTGGGCAAACTTCATGAGCAAATATCGTTCCTCAAAGAGTACGAAGGAGATTAATGATGCTTTAAATGCTACAATGGGAGTGCTACGTGCTAAAATGGCAGATTACCAGAATGAAGTCCACAGACATAAGTCGAAGATTCCAAGTGAAACTTACAATCAGTGGATTTGCAGGGTAATTGAAATCGAAGAGCAAGTCAAATTTCTAGCATCCAAATATGAGAAGAAGAGGAAAAAGTCGGCTTTTTGTTTACTTCCACATACGGATTTAAGCAAGAAAATGAAAAAGAAGGATGTAGAAGCAGCCAAACTATTAGAAGAAAGTGAAAAGCTTGGAGACTTCATGCTGGTTGACCAACCTCCCGACGCTGTTGTGAAGATGAGAACGCCAAAAGTAGAAAACTATCCAGCGCTTCAAGGGCCACTAGAGGAGATACTCAAGTTACTAAAGAATGACAAAATAAAAGGGGTCGGAATTCGAGGAATGGTGGGAATTGGAAAGACAACCATTATGAAGAACTTGAATAACCATGAAGAGGTTCCAAATTATTTGAAATAGTTATCTGGTTGAAGATATCAACGGAGGGGAGCCTGGAGAACTTGAGCAGAGAGCATATTCAACAGGCTATTGTAGAAAGACTGGAATTGGATATCCCAGGAAGTAGCGATGCTGACAGAGTTGCGAGGAGCATAAGCAAGGAGTTAAGAGTGAAGAAGTATTTGTTACTTTTGGATGATGTTAAGAAAGATGTCGACTTGGAAGAACTGGGAATTCCTGATGGGAAGTTTGGCAGCAAATTAGTACTGACAACTAGATTGGGTTATGTTTGCTCCTCAATGGTGAACAGGGTGGTCAATGTGAAAAACTTGTCCCAAGAGGAAGCTTGGAAGATGTTTCAAGATACTCTGGAACGACCTGACCTTATGGGGAATCCACAGATAGAGCGACTTGCATGGCAAGTGGTCAAATTGTGTGGAGGTCTTCCGCTTGTGATAAAAATGGTAGGAAGTGCTTTCAAAATTAAAAAAGGCAATGAGAGTTGGGCTCACGGATTGAACAACCTGAGAAAATGGCCTGAAAAAGAACACGGGGGCATGAGAGAAATGTATAAAATGCTGAAATTTTGCTACGATAGCTTGACTGGTGAGCAAAAGAATTGCTTTCTCTATAGTTCTTTGTATGCTGAAGATAGTGACATTTACACACAGTGCTTGTTGGAGTGTTGGATTGCTGAATATTTTCATGGTCGTTGTCATGATGTGCGTGCCTATGGGCATGGTATATTAGAGCATCTTGAGAATGTCTTTACTTGAGGAAGGTGTGAGTACTGAACATGTTAGGATGCATAAATGCATCCGGCAAATGGCCCTAAACATCCTATCAGATATTGGTGATCGCAAATACATGGTGAAAGCACGTGACTCACAAAGAAACCCTGAAATTGAGGAACACTGGAATGAGATGGAGTGGATCTCTTTGATAGACAATGAGTTGCAAACCTTACCAGATCAACCAGGCTGTAGCATCCTTTCCACACTGTTCCTCCAGAAAAATACGAAGTTAAGTAAGATCCCTCAATCGTTCTTCAAAGATATGCAAAGCCTACGCGTTCTGGACTTGTATTTTACTGGAATTGAGTCACTACCATCATCCATGTCGAATCTGCTCAATCTTATCTTAAGGTGCTTTACCTAAATGATTGCAAAGCTTTGATGGAACTCCCTTCTATAATATTTGAGCACCTTGAAGTTCTAGATATTCGTGGCAGTGGGATCAAGAGCTTACCAGCTCATATTGAGAAGTTCGGTTATTTAAAGCATTTGCGAGTATCCTTCAGTAACGATATCCAAGAAGTGGATTTTAATTGCAAGGTCATTTCTAGGGTCACTACTCTGGAAGAGTTGGTGATTGATGTGAAAACGAACAAGGAAAGGTGCAATGAAATGCTGGATTACACTATAGAAAAAGCCACTACCTTGAACAAACTGAAAATTTTCCAGTTTCGCTTTATTGATCATGAGGTCGTGGATGTCATTAAGGTGGTGGGTACCACGCCACACATATGTGTTCCCAAAGCAGGCATGTTTGCAAATCTGATCGAGAAGAGAGATGACATTCTCTCGTCGTCTTTTCAAGTTGTCATTGGTCGCCAGCATTTTGTCTTTCCCCAAATACCGAACTTCTATCAATACAATCGTTATGTCAAACATTGCAGTGGACAAGGCAGTGATCCGGCAATATCTTGTGTACTTTCTAAAGCTTACGCTTTTGAACTGGTTAATCACAATGGTGCGGAACATCTATGGGAAACTGGAATTACAAGCATGAACCAGCTCCAAGGTTGCTTCATTGAGAGTTGCAAAGGTATCAGAACCATAGTGAATGGTAATTGTATGTTGGACAAGCCAATACTACCAATCATTGGATGGTTTTGCATTAGAAATTTGCCATGTTTGGAAAGCATTTGGGAGGGTCCTGTGCCGCTTGGAAGCCTATCCCAACTCAAGACTCTAATTCTAAGCAAATGTCCTATGTTGATCAAGATATTTACCAATGGTTTGGTGCAACAACTCTCCCAGCTCCAACATCTGGAAGTTGAAGATTGCTTGGGAATTGAAGAGATAATGAAGGAATATCACAATGCTGGACTAGAACCTTGCGCGCTTCCGAACTTGCAGGAAGTAATACTTCTTGATATGCCAAATTTAAGTAGTATTTGGGTAGATGAGTCACTGGAATGGCCTTCCTTGGAGAGGCTGGAGATACGTCGATGTCCCTCACTGAAGAGATTGCCATTCAGCAACACAAACGCTCTGAGGCTGAGGTGCATTAGTACAGAGCAAGATTGGTGGGAAGCATTGCAATGGCAACACCTAGAGGTCAAAGAAAAATTTCAGCAGTATTGCACCTTCAGGTAACATTTTCTCATGGCAATTTCCCCAATAAATCACCCTGTTTCTCCAAAAGATTCTGGGGTCATTGTATCAAGTATGTACCTTTATGATTTTTATGAATTGGTATACACTGCCTGGTATATTTTCTTTGTTCCTTGTACTATAATGTAGTCCTCGTCGTGGTTGGTGAGTTTATAATCTTAGATGTGCTTCTTTCTTGGCCACCCCCCCCCCCCCCCCGCGCGGGGAGTGTGTGGCGCACTCACACACCTAGTGCTTATCAGCTTGATGGAAAAAATTAACCTTGGATTGTAAGACACCAGAATAGGTGGACATAATGGTGATATGGTGGGTGCTGTTGAGGCCTGCTGGACTTGCAGGTGACGCATTCTTCAGTTTTACCAAATATGTTACCCCAAACATTACCATGCTTGCTACTCGTTAGGCTGTTTTGATTTGGTTAGCTTACCTTGCAATTTGATATTGAACAAAGGGCATGTCTACTTCATTGGAGTCTGTTATAAGGCGGTAGATATTCAGTAAGAGCAATCAATATTGTGAAAAAAGGAAAAAAAAAAAAAACAGCTTATTTATTGTTTCTTGGACTAGCAATTGTGGTAGTTATCGCTCTTGCTATTTTTGTGCAAGGCTTAGGGCACACGACAAAGACCAAAGTCTAAGCTAGGGGAAAGTATTGGCCAAAGTTGGTCTATTCAACTGAGTCATGACATTGCAGGGTCATTTGCCTTGCCTGAGGACCAAGGGCTATTAGGTTGCTCATGCAAATCTGAGGGTGGTCTTTTTCAATAGTTAGCAAGTTTAGGTTATCGCCCCCTCAATTTTGGGGAAAATGGATTAAACAAAGTTGTGCTATCTCAGAACAAGGAACAAGGCCTCCTGGGACAATGACTTGACGAATTGCTGGTTTTAATGGTTGTTTGTCAACTGTGAATCTTCTGAGTTACAGGCTAGCTATTCAGTTTCTCAAGAATAGACTAACACTGTTGATCCTCTCCATATTGTGCAATGTAGTCATGTAGAGAGAAGGATGTTTATACTGGAGCAAATTGTGAAAGGAAACTCAATTCTCTTCATGGAATACGTGGCTGGTGAATGAGAGGTTTGAAGTGTCTTCACAATAGTCCATTACTGGATTGCTGACGAGACATTGAAGCAGTTTGAAATAGTTCAAACAATCCAATTAGGATAAGTTGGACAAGAATTTTTATGAATTGTTTTTACCAAGTTGCACGGATCATACCAAGTTCACCTTTCTGGACGACTCAAAAGACAGGTCATCTATGCTCGGCCAGAGGATTCGCAACGAATTGCCATCTGACCCCAAGAAGACTTGAACCCAATCCAAATAACTCAGCCACGATTATCAGATGCTCTTGCTTGTAAGGCAACATCGCATGTTTCAAAGGTAGTTCGCAGCAAGAGTAGTAGCATTGGGGTCTTGCTAAAATATCAAAATTTAGACCCACCTCGATTCCCATTATTTTGTGCCTAGACAATTTTTTTTTCTTTTTCGATTACGTCTTTTGGAGTTATATTTGTTACCAAATACACCTAGCAGAGATGGCCTTTATTTTTCGTTTTATTGGTAAGAGGTCAAAAATGCATTATTGTGTTCCTGGTCAACGATAACCAAAACAAAACAAAATACTTTAGGGCTGCTCTAAAGTTTAGAGCAGTACATAAGTAGCTTCACTCCTAAAGTAATCTCCCAATTCGCCAGCACCCTCTGGCAGCCCTTCAGCTACAATCTTACTCCCTTCCACTCGCTACCCTTAGATCTGAAAAGTTTTTTCAGATCCGTCATCGTCGCCGGATTTCCGGTCCCGTTGGTTTGGGTTGACTTCTCTGACACCGGTCCGATATGGCGAGATTGTGGCGGGAAGAGGACGGATCTAGACGAGATGGAGGATACCGATTCCTTTCGAGCTTCAGATTAATTTGTTCCGGTCTGGGGAACTCACTCCACCTCTTTTGGATCCGACGACAACCGCGGCAGTAATATAAACTGCCACTTCAAGCGGCACTTGGAATTGATTCCTCACTGCAACTCTTCCACTCTGTTATCATTTGATGTGGATTTTATAAATCCAACAATGGTAATACTTATCTTTTTCAATTTCTATCAAGACCATGTTGGCCGGTTTTTGTTCCAGAGTCAAGCTTTTGCTTGTGCTCTTTTTGTTTGTACTTTTGGGTACTCTGTTTCCAGAGCCAAACATTTGTTTGTGCTCTTTAGGTTGTACTTTGTGTTTTAGTTTAATGCAGTTTCCGTTTTACCAAAAAAAAAAAAAATCTCCCAATTCCTCTGTGGTTATGCCTCACCCAATCTCTCTCCTATGGTACTTTTATTTTCTAAGAGACTTTTATTGTCTATGCCTTCTTTTGTACTCTCTCTCTCTCGAAAAATTCTTGGTCGTCATACTTTTGGGGTGCCTCTCGCAAAATGAGATACTATTTTCCCCCGTCTTGCTCTTCCTCTCATCTTTCCTTCTCACCTCTCCTAGAAGCTTTAGATGAACATTTTTATCCTTGTTGAACCTGTGCATGGTGGATTCACAATCCACTGCCTTGATCCACTTGGCTACATCTGCCCTAGCCTGAACTATTAGGATTTGCTTTGACAGAGATCTATGTTAACCACTCGATCATGTTGGTCTCCTTTGAGTTTTGTTGTTTCTCTGTGAATGTTTAATTTGGTTTGTTTTATTCGTTATTAATGTAATATCGTTTTGCAAAGAGAAAAAAAATTGGTAATATCATGTGTAATGGTTTACGTAGAAAACATATAGACTTTAACTATTAACTTTTTCCGAACTTGCAACTACCGTCAATAACAAATACAAGATTGTATTACTATTAGATTGTTGTAAATATGTCATCCAAGTCCATACCAGGTGATCCTAATACTCCATAGTAACATCTTGTCCTTTCCAAATGGTGTTTGATCATTTTAATTTGAAAGATTGATATTGAAATTACACTCTAGACAAGACTACGTATTTATGTTAGAAGCTATGATAAAGAGAAGAAATAAAATGGTAAAGTAGGTCAAAGCGGTGTCTTTTTTATGTTAGAAGAATTATTCATAACTTGCCTAGTGGGCCATAATTGCAATAGACGAAACCAAACAGGAAGTTCATGAACTTCGTCACATTATAATCAAACCTCTGACCACCTCTATCATCAATGTTGATTGTTAATTACCATTATTTCATCCAAAATGTCTACGAACCGCCATCGCAACCATCGAAGCAACCCCAGTTCCTCGACTCTCACAACTGAAAACTACCTACATCAGTTAGTTGAAACCTCTCCGATCACTACCAACTAGTTTTTTAATTCGTGCGTTGCATACGGAAATGAATTTTAAGTAGCGCCACAGAAAAATAAAATTAAAAATTGTATGCAAAAGAACTACTCTACGAGCAAAGATGAAAGAGATAACCGGAGATTTGAATTTTGATTTTCAGTTAGGATATGAAATTACCCTAATTAAGGAGATAATAATTAAGAGATAAAATAAGAATCAATTTTAAAAGAGAATAAATAATAGTGGCCGAGGTTGGAAGTTCTAATCGTACACAAAGCATTGTATATTGAAAAGGAAAGAGAATATTTTTGTCAAATAATTAGCATTTCTTATATGACACGTGGCGGGGGGGGGGGGGGGGGAGAAATTGATTTTGGGCAAATATTTTGGGAATAATTGTGGAATGAGATATTGATTAGATTAATGAGATAACGATAATTCTAGAAACTTGATTAAGGTGCAATAATTATAAATTACTTTTGAAATTTAAATTTAAACTAATAAAAAATTTTAACTAACTGGAGAGAGATAATTGAATTCAAAAATAGAAAGTGATAATGGAAAGCAATTAAAGTTAATTTATATAATAATATATTAAATCCACATGACGAAAAGAGAGAATGTCCACGAATGCGGTGACGTGGCAACATTCTCTCAGCTTTGACTTTCATATATATATATATATATATATATATATATATATATATATATATATATATATAGATTTAACTTGGTTTTTTTCCGCCACCCATTGCCATGCTCTACCGGCCACTGCTTGCTTAGGCATTAGTGACATTTTCAATTTGGTTTATAGTAAAATAAGCAAAACGTCGTATCTTTTGGTAACGTAAAGAGTCAATTTGTAGCTTGTTTTATATATTCTTTTTCAATTTCGCAAACTCGAAAATATTTTGTTAGTGTCATCTTCCTTACAATTAAAGAGTTGCAAAATAAGTAATTTGTCGCTAATAGACACAATTACCTTTTCATCTCTGCAAATAGGTTAATAACATTGACACGGATTGACATGGGCTTGACAAAACTAAACATAACAAGGGGTGAGTGAAGTGATAATGGCTCTTTGATTATTTAAAAAATATATATGCAAAACTAGCACATTACGCAGAAAAGTAAGCCTCAGAAAGAAATTATACTCTTTGCAGCACAAATACCCAAAAAGGTAATCCATTCAATCATTTATTCCTTCCAACCCACTGGCTTCCTTGTTGAGTTTTTTTTTTTAATTAATATATTTTTAAATTTAATTATCAATTTACTCATTTTTAAAACTTATTTACTCTCGTACCACACTTTTGAAACACTTTGTTTGAAACCATGATTTCAAGGTAGAAATCGCTATTTGAAACATCGATTTTTACCTTGAAATTGCTGTTTGAAACATCGATTTCTATTTTGCAGCAAAAACAAAGAATGAAAATGCTGTTTAAAATAACGATTTTTACTTTGAAATTGTGGTTTTCAAACAATAATTTCTAAAAGTGTGGTATGCGGATAAATAAGTTTCAAAATGAAGTATATTGATAATTAAGTTTTAAATATGTATTAATTAAGATAAAAACTCTCGTTAGTGCATCAATTAACGGATATTAATGCGAAAATATCTTGTAGATCCGCTTTCCCTTCTTTTTTAACTCCAAGATTTTGTGAAGAAACTAAAATTAAAGAGTCCCAAAAGCACAGTCATTCAACCCACACCCACAATGCAATCTCTGTACTTTCTCTCTTTTATGCACCCTTAACCTATTACTCTTGTAGTTTTTGCTTTTTTCGTGTAAATTGTTGGTCCTCTGTTTTAGCTTAGTTTTTCTCAAATGGGTCTTTGATTATCACCAGTTCTGCATGGTTTCTTTGCTTTATTTTCAAATGGGTTTTGGGTAATCATTCAATCAAGCCCTGAAACGTTGTTCTTGGACGGAAAGAGTGAATCTTAATGATGGGTTTCTGATTTCCAGTGGTTTTTAGGGAAGAATCTTGGAATTTGTGAAATTGGGTTACTCTTGTGTTGCATTCTTCTAGGGTGCAGTAGTGAGTGAAGATCAAGTAATTTTTTGTGAAAGAAGCACATACGAAGAGAAAGACAAAAAATACCCCACGGAAGGAAGAAATTGCAGAGGACTGGTGCTTCGTCTGCAAAGATGGAGGGCAGCTGCTCATATGCGATTACAAGTGCGTTCTCTCTGAACCAATTCTTTAGTGCTCAATTCGTGTAGTTAGGGTGGTGAATTTGTTTCTTTTATATATTTGCCGATTTCTTGGAATGAAGGGTATTTTTGTCACGATGGTAGCTGAGTAAAAGGTGTCCCCAAATGAAGGGCCTACCACTTTTTTCTTTGTTAGGTAGGTAGATTGGCTGCTTTTGCTGGGCAACCATGGCTGTCTGTGTACTACTTACCACATGTTCAATTGCATTTCTTGTTAAAGACAAATTCTAGGGGCGGCTTCTGTCAAAGTAATCTCATGTTTTAAGGAGCTGTACCATTTGCTTCTTTTGTAGTACCTTGCTTTGAGCGGAGTCCTTTTGCTTTTAAACACAGATATCGTATGTTAACCCTAAAAAATTAGGAGTTGAATCTGTACTAGTATCTAGAATTGACCCCAAAACACTAACAAAGTCCTACACTACTTGCTCTAGCAAGAATTTATTTTCAGTTTCCAGATGTAAGCTAGACCAGTGATATGAACACTTGTATTTCAGATGAGTTTCTTAAAAACCACTTAATCTGGTTATCCTCATTTTGGACTGAATGAATTTTGTCTTCTTGCTGTGCTCCAAGGTGGTTATCTTGTTTTTGCTGTAGATTTTAAGCTGCAAAGTTTTCGGATACTGTTCAGCAACCAAATAATCCAAATCAGCGGTTCCTTTTCTATATAAGGTTGCTGTGAAGTGCAATTTTTTCGCTCTCCCCTGTTTGGAAGTTGTTGTGCCTTCGGTGCTAACTGGCGCAATTAATTATATGTGACCCTTTGTGTGATGATAATAGTTGAGGAAATTAAATCTCACTCCCCTGGTCCCTATAAACTCATCCTGAATATCAGAATATGTCGCATGGGGATAGACCACCTTCGAAAAAATTAATGATATATGATAATTTTCCACATGGCTAGCAAGAATTACTCATCTCAGTAAGAGAGTTGGGATCCATAATAGTTTGCACCTGAAACAAGCTTTTGCACATTTCCATTCATCCATGAACGGGATCTATATTGACATATGAAGGATATTCTTGTCCAAAAAATGATTTACACACATTCACACTTTTATAAATAGTATATATAGGAGTTTATTTCATTGTTTTTAAGTAGTTTTGAGGTGTTAATATAAATTTTACCTAATTAATTAGTCAATGTTTTTATTTTCTTTAACATTTTGAGCGATAGATATGCAATTTGAAAAAAACATCCATGTCAACTTCATGCAATCTCAAATCTTATTATGTAGTCATCAATACATGCAAGCTCAGATCGTTTTATTTTAGCTTGTGGAACACGATGAATAAAAAAGGCTTTTCTTTTCTTTCTACGTCAACAACAAAAGTAAAAAGAAATATGTGTTTTTAGTTAATTAAGACATTAGATGAAATTTGTACTCTATAACCTGCTGTGAGTTTTGTTTTTCAGTTGAGCCAGGGAAATACAATGAAAGACAGGGATTGAGAGGAATACGAGTTTTGATAGGCAATGAGCAAAGGCACACCAATTTCGTATAAAGACCCATTAGAAAGTATTGTTATATAAAACAAGGTTCTTGACTTTAACCAACATCGTTGAATCTATATTTATATATCATATCATATCATATAAATATATAATAGACGAAGCATTGTGCGTCTCGGAGGCGACACATAAGCTTTTTGGTGTTATTTTCCCTTTCTAGCCTTTTTAATTTTGCGACACGTCATCATCGTCTTTGTGAAAGTCTCTTGGCTTAATTGGACTCTTCAAGCAAATGAAGTGTTCAATTTTTCTTTACCTCTTAACATAAGAAAGTCCAACCTAATGACAACACTTTACAAAAGAAAATCTTATAAACTCCTGCCAGTGTCCCGGTTATCTATGTCCTTTAAAACTCTGTCATTCTCTTCTTCCATGCTCATCTTCAATCATCAGCTATGGGGAGAGACAACAACATATTTGTTGGACGTTGAGTCATGATGGGTACTCACAAATACCTGAAACTTCTAACACCTAAACCTAATAGAAGTCATTGGGAGAAAACTCAATTATTCTGCACCTTCTCACGAGAAAACCCAATTCTTCTGTTATTGGGAGTCTAAGCCCCAAAGATCGACACAACAGTATAAAACCATGACAATTACAGCACCCACCTTCTCCAATCTTCTGCTCCAGGAACTGCTGCTCCAATTTCTCTGAACTAGCAAAAGGTACTTGAATTGATTTCATCTCATTTGTTTTAGATTCTAATATCGCAGTCCACCAAATTGATAGGTAACATTGAGTATTCCTTATTGAAACTATTGATTTGCATTAAAATACAACTATCTATAGAGAAGATTTTGTCTATCATAAAAAATTCAAATATTATTTTAAGTGGTTTTGCTGTTCAATCATCTGCTATTGGCAAGCAAACCAGTGCTTAAGATGATCGGAGAAAAGCTGTTCAATACTCGTTAGGCCCAGGCCCTGCTACGAAATAGGCTCTCTTTGCTTTTTAAAAAAAGGAATCGGATCTCTAACATGGATTATCTTCAATTCTTTCGGCCAGAAGAAAACTACAAATTGGATTCAGTTGGTCTAAAAAGGGATGGATGAGTGGTTCTTTGAAGCTGTTTCACACTCTTTAAGGTCATACGTTGTACTTCCAATAAAGAAAACTTTAATAAAAGAGTAATTCCACATGTTAAACAAAAACTGAGTTATAAGGCTTTTAGAGATAAGTTGATATACTGAACGATTTTTATAATATCTTTCAAGAACAGATTACAGTGTACTACCATAAGGTTTGCTGAAACCAATGGCATGAAAATACAGCCTAATATCTGAACTCACAGATTTGAAGGATGACTGGAACATTAAGGTCAGGGTCACACCGATGTGGGACGAAATTACCCCAATACGAACGAGATCCTGAACTCATCATGAGGTATGTACGGTACTACTTTATAAAGTGAGAATATATGTCTTTCAACACAAAGTTCTTTATGCAGAATATATATTTTGCAAGAAAATCAATTACATGTTCTCTTAAGGAAAAATCAAGGGTCCACATTCCTGCCCCAGTTCAAGGAAGGAAATGTTTACTTAGTTTCAAACATGAA